>JAHBCN010001144.1:0-129885 GCA_019359885.1 Listronotus oregonensis
TTGGATTACTTATAACCCATTTTATAATTAAGGTTTGGCTTAAGTAAAGTAAGATTAAAAAAAAAAAAAATGTTTTTACAATGGGATTACAAATATAGAAAACATCTAAATTATCTTATCTTTTTTATTTTGATCAAGTTTTTTACATCTAGGTATCAAAAAGAGCTGGGAAAAATATATTCTTTTACAAAATATTTTTTAAAATTTTTTTATTTCACTTCTAGGTAATCCCCGGAATAATTAAATAATAAAAAAGTTTAACCCATTTTACAATTTTTAAAGACAGGCGGGTTTTTATTTTTAAAAGTAATTAAAAAAATTACTTACCTACAAACCCATAACTAAGTTTTTATCTTAAGATATATCCTTAGAAAGAATCAAACTTTTCAAAATAAAAGAACATTTTGTTGCTATAACATTTTTAAAAATTTTTTTTTTATTGCTTTTTATGAAATACTTTTGACCCACGACATTCTGTTTAACTATGAATATTGAATTCTTGGTATAAATAATAATAAAAAAATATTCTAAAACAGTGTTTATTATTCTAATGCCTAACCACAACATTCTATCTATATATATTTTTTTTTATTTAATAAGATCCTTCCCCTAACAATAAAAAACAAAAAAAAAAAGAATTAGCGAAATCCGTCTAGCCGTTCACGCGTGATCCCGTAACCAAGGTAAATAGGGATTCTTTTTTACTATGACGAATGCGCCAGTTATTTGCATACATGTGATCTTTCTGTAAATTTAAAAAAATGTATCTCTGGAATATCATGTAAATTAATTTTCCCCAAAAAACAAAATAATATAATTCCAGTGTTCTTTAAACATTGTATTTAAAGTGTAAGGATATGGATTAAGGAAATCATATAACTTAAACAATAAAAAATAAATTTATTTTTTTTTTAGCTGAAGTTTTACATGTCATGATTTTTAAATCAAATATAATTTTTACAAATTAAAAACTTACAAAAATTTACAACAAAATCACGGTTTTGACTGTATTGTACAATTAAAAGGTAAATTTATTTTATTTACACCCAATAAAATATTCACCATAAAATCAGGACACTTTTAAAATTAAAATAATTAAAATGCAAAAGAAAAAAAAACTACAGAAAGTAGGAAGAAATGAAAATAAATTTATATTAAAAAATTATATTAAAAATTAAATTAATTATAAAGTTAAGGTCCATAAAGCTGGTCCCATTTCAGCTAGAATTTAATCTAAAATAACCTTTGTCTAATATTTTCATATCTTGTGGGTAACAATCAAAACAATTATCGCATATTTTAAAAACCCTGTACAAAATACTTAATTCATAAAATTGGTAAACTAGTAACAAAAACTTTAGACCTTTTTTATGCAAATTCTAGCAGATATAAGATGTGGTTCGTTATCATTTATTGGGATGTTTTTTTGTATAACTGCAAAATGCTATATCTTTTACTTATCAATGGCACGACCACCTTTAGTTGGCCATAGAGTTTCGCACGAAATAATTAATTTGTTTTGGAAATTAGCGGCATAAACGATAACAACAGACGTCTTACTAGACATTTAACAAATGCTGAGGCACAAACGGCTGTTATTTTGTCAACTGAGGTATACAATCAAGTCCGAATTGTGAGATTTTAAATTGTACCCAAATTATCAGTGGTACAGTGTTAGGGCGGTTTTTGAAAACTGAGGCATTCTCCATGGTCAAGGCCTTGCTAGGGCCACAATTGCAGCAAAGTCGATTTTTGCGGTTGAAACCCTTTTTTAAGAAACCGAAAAAATTTCAGCTGGGAATTTTTCAAAATGCGCTAAGAATTTTTACCAGGTTAGGATCAGTGATCAAGCGGTTAGAAACATATTGAGAGAATATAAATTAAGGGCCTAGACGAGCAGCAACGGGACCACGACTCACCAAGCAACATCGCGTACACAAAATTAGCCTTCGCCAGAGAGCACCTGAACTGGAAATCACCCAATTGGGGCTTGGTCTTGTTCACCGACGAGTCCCAGATTTACTTTCTCAACCAATGATCGTCTTTAAGGGTGTATAGAACCCCTACAACCCGATTTTTACATGGTACAAGACCACATTTGTCAGTTGGATGCATATGGTGGAGAAGGTAATATGGTTTGAGAAGGAATAAACTTTCGTGAACGCACCGACATCCATATTGTATAACACGGTACTCTGAATTTTTAAAAAAGATACATTACTGATATCCTCCAAGAGTACCGGGATTTCATTTGCCCCATTTGTAGGCAATATCATATTAATGCATGATAATGCCCGTTCACACACATCACGCTTTTAGAGGGGGTGTTGGGGGATACTAATATTGATGTTATTGATTGGCCGGGATGGCCAGAAGATCACCCGACCTAAACCCAATTGAACACATGTTGGATGCATTTTGGAAGAGCCATTAGAGAAAGATTAGTCCACCGGAAACTTTGGGACAATTGTCTCAATAGAGGAATGGAATAGAATTCCCGAACCCCCCGTATAAAGGCGCTGCAGGGCAGTTGTAAGGGCGAGGGGGGGTAATACTAAAATATTAATTAATGTTTGGTAGTGTCAAATTCTTTATAGCAGAACAGCAATTTAATTTTGTTTTTTTTGGTTTTCATGAAAATAAAACACAAAAAATTTAAAAAAGTTGCCATATTTCGTTAATTTTATGAAAATTTTCTGCAACACGTCGTAAAATTCCTTGAAACATATTTCTTATTCTATAAAAAATATTTAAATTAAGGTTATTTTCATTTGCTGATTAAATATGGCCATTTAAAAAAAATATGTGATAATTGTTTTGAGTAGTGTACCTATATCGTATTTTTTTTTTTGCATGTTTAAGAGGCTCCAATATGTATAAACAAGGAACTGTCATAAATCCGTTACAATAAATTTTTTTTGGTCATCATCCCTATAACGGGTTTTCCACAGCACATCAAAACTGATTTTTGACTGAATTGGGGCATAGTAAAATAAAAATTGAAACTTTATCTGTTAAAGAGCAATTGCGTAATTTACTTGAAAAAAAAAAAATTACTTTTGGCTTTTTCCAAAAAAATTTTTTTAACGTACTCCTAGAAATGTATCTGATGAAGAAAAATCTTAAACATTATTTGTATAATTGTGTATTTTTTGCCAAAGAATGTGAAAAATATACTTAAGAAAATCATTTGAATTGAAAGGGAAAGAGATACAACATAAAAGTAACCCTCTTTTAATCAGACACTTTATTAGATTGGTTTTGTTAATAATGCTAACATTAAATATGAAGAGTCTGGGGGAAAAAACGATGAATGTCAAAATAGGAAATTTGAGATAAAGCGTTTTTTATATTACAAACTTATACAGATGAATTAAAGATCGTTCTAAAAGAATAAAAAAAAAAACATTTTTAACAGCAAGGTAAATATAAAATTAATTAATTAATTTATTTTGAGAGAATGGCAAAATTTTTTTTTTATTTTTTTTTAAAAAAATCCAGTTAATGGTAATTTTTATGGAAAAAAACGATGAAGTTTCACAGTTTGGCTGGAAAAAAAAAATCCTTTGACAAAAACAAATTTTATTGGACACATCCAGTTTATACATACCATTTTTTTTTATGTCATTTTATTTTTCTCCAGTGACTTTTTTTTTTTTTGCTTTCTTTGGCTGCTTTTTTTTTTTTTACTGTTTTTTTGCTACCTACGTTAGTCTTTTTTTTCAAAAATTATTTTAAACCCGTTTATCTTGAGAATAAATCACTACTCCAATAAATTTTTACAAAAAACAAAAACAGAAATCACGGGTCGCTAGGACGGGTAGCCCCCAGCAGTAAAACGGGATCCTCAGTATTATTCCCACTTATGCCGGCCAGCATTTTTCCCAGTTAGTGCATGTATTTCGCAACTCTAAGGGTTTTTTTCTGTTTTATATACCAATAAATCTAGCTTATCCAAACCTTTAAAATTTTTTATTGATTAATCCTTTTTGGGCCCAAAAAAAAGGGCCCCTTTTATCGTTTTTCCGCCGACTCTTTATATTTCACTATTATGAGTATGTATTAGAAGTAGTTTCAAGTAGTTTAAAAAACGCCAGACTTTGATATTAATATTAACTTTTTGTATTTTAGCATTTCAGATATTTTCATCCTTTTACTAATTTTTTAATCTAAAAAAAAAAAGTCACTTTCAAAAACGAATCAATAAATAAGGTGTCCTATTAAGAAAATGTCAATTTTCATTTTTTTTAATAATTTTTTTAAAATGTTTTTCTGGAGATTTTTAAAAAATAAACTTAAGATGACTATTTTACATTTCCGTTTTTAAATATCAAATGTTCAATTCCAATTCCATAAATATACATATTTAAAGCATCATTGTCAGTAAAACATTCTAAGCCTTGAGGATCAGCAATTGTAGTTACATATTTCTGTATAAAATGAAAAACAACATTATTTTCTAAATTTTTTTCCCTCTCCAAATAATAATTCTTTGGTCAATAGAACTAGTTACAAAAAAAATTATCCCCTAAATAGGCACCAGTGATCTGAGCACAATGATTTTGTTTGTCTTTGAGGGAACTTTGTTTTGATACACTTAAAAACATTTAATTTTTTAAAAAACTAAAAACTGTTAATATAACAGAATTATCATCTCCACCACTTAAAAAAAAATAAATCAGTGCCATTAATTTTCTTATAACTATAACTATTGATACCAGATTTATGTTTTTTAAAGGGAAATTTTAAAGGGGAAACATTGTTAGAACTTAAAATATTTAATACATCCCAAAACACAATGTCTCCATTGGTATTCATGGATATAAGTATTGCTTTATCCAACATAAAAATAACTGCAATTTTTTTTATAGAATGGGGTATAGAAAAAAAACTTTTCAGATATTTTAATTTTTTATTTTATCAGATACTGAAAACATTTTAATACATCCATCAGAACATCCAGAAAACAAAAAATATATCCATTAGTTTCAAATACAGACATATCCATTATTCTAGTTTCAGCTTGATCTTGACTAAGTGGTTCATAAAAAATTATGTTTTTCCCTGCATATTATTGATGTAGTACCTGTATTAGTTGTTTTAATACTCAGATGCCAGGGAAAATAATTTTTGGGGACGACCTCCTGCAGTAAACATTAAATAATTATCTGTGTTACTCATAGTTTTCGGGGTTTTTGCTAATCTATAAAGAACTAATGAACAATGCTAGACAAGTGAACCTTTAAACTTTCAAATATTTTTAATTTGGGAAATTTTTTTTTAATGCACTTATCCGAAGAATAGAAACTTCCCCCTCCGAAATAAGAACATGGGTACCATTAAAATTTATTGCTTTTACACAGTTAATTTCATGGACATGGTATCCACAAACTACATCTATTGGTACAATGTCATTGGGAAAAAAAAACAACAATGTTTAAAACTTTATTTTTTTATAAAGCAAAACTTAAAAGTTTTCAAAAAGTTTTGGTAATCCCAGGACCTATGGCCACCACCACAACATATTTCAAACAAAACCCTTTTAAACCTGCGATGAGAAATAACAAAACTGTCCCCAGAAAAAGACAGCAAATTTGTCATTATCTAAAGCCGTTTAAACCCAAAAAGATTTGCTTTTGTTAGAATCCATATATTCTAAGTTACCATTAAGAAGCTTGTATCTTTTTAAAAACCCATCTCTTCCTAGAGAAATAATGGTATCATTACATGCATATAGTTTGGTAATGCCCCCCAAAGACTGTGAGATTTTTTAATGGCATTTATGGGATTTTGTTTTTCCCATTTCAAAAAAAAAACATTGCCTTTTCTATCAATTCTACAATAATATGACCATTCAAAAAAAATGCCAATTTGACCATCTTTCTTTGCTTTGTGGTAAAATAAATGTTTGTACAGCATAAATCTGATTTTTGTCAAGAAAACACAGATGTAGCTTTCCTTCATGTTGGCAAACCAAAAATGCTTTACAAGTAATCCAGTGAAAGGAAAAAAATTCTGGTTTTACTTTTTAAAAAAATGATTTATAAATTTCAAAAAAAGAATAATTTTTTTCTCGATATATGTAAATCTGGGCCCTTTGGGAAACCAGCCAGAGCAATCATTTTTTTGCAAGGAGACATTTGTAAAAAGGTTTAAATGCCTAGATCTGAATGTTTTGCTACTTCTGTCCAAGTTTTGGTTGCTTTGTGAAAGTAAAAAAATGTTCGTTTCCCGATAGGATAAATATTTCCACTATTTAAAATTCCTACAGCTCTTTGGGGTTTCTCCATTGGGTAAAAAAAACAAGTCGTAAAAGTATGGGGATTAGCTTTAAATAATGTTATTCCACCATCACTACCTCCAGTACATATAACATCCATGGTTGGGTCATAATCTAAAGACCATATGGGGCCCCCGGGGGTGTGTGTCAATTTTTCTTATCAATTTACCTTAAAAATTCCATATAATAAGTGGGGGAAAACTTCCCCCCGCTTTTTAAAAAAAAATTTTGACAGTTTAAAAAAAACAAAAAATCTAGATAGGTGTCCATATTTTGACAGATTGAAAAAAAATTCAAGGTGATCTGAATTCACGGGGCGGGGGGTCATGTAAAAGTTCTTTATTGGTAACTTTCCAAAGAACGCAGATCTGTCATCTGATTTTGAAACATATTAGGCCTTTTTCCAGATTGCAGTGGAGAGAAAATATTACCCCCCAAAATATAAAAAATTGGACCCTTTTTATTCTGCCAATCTGAATAAGGTTGTTAAAAACCCAAAATGTTGAATCCAAATTCAAAGGCTCAAACATGTTGACTAACAAAACTAATAATAGAGATAGGAGTTGTAAATCTTTTAAAAAAAAGAAAAAATTTAAAATTTTGTTTTAAAAAAAGCCTAACCTTTTTTACCGTGTACTGCATTTCTTATGGTTTATGAGACCTTGAAGTATGTAGTACTCTTAGGGGGAAAACCCCTAAGACATTTATAAATAAAGGGTCTGTTTTCCTACAAAAATCAAAAATTTTTAAAGTCAGTTTAAATATTGTGTATCATCCCTAAAAAAACAATACCCCCTATAGAAGCCCAGAGGTTGGCTCTGGTAAAAAAAAATATAAGTTGAAATTTCAACCTACTATGTTGAAATTTCAACTTTAAAAATTAAAAAAGGTTTTTTAAAATAATTTGAAGCCCAGTTAATCATTATATTAAAATTTTATAGGTAGTTTGACCCTAGAAAACGTACATTGTGCTTTTTTAACCTTTTCAAAACAGGCGACAATCCTTCTTTAGTTCTGAAATCGGTTTCCATAATAAAACATCACTAAACACAGTTCCTGATAAAATAAAAAGTTCCTTAAACTTATCATAGCATATATGAGCACTATAAAAAATGCATCTTTCTTCACATTTAACAGATATTTCACTTATAATATCTTCGGCCCAAATACTTGCCCCAATTGTCATAAATACTGTTGCAATTTTGGTATTATTTTCAATCCATTTAGCATCTAAAATCCAGTCGGAAAGTGTCTGTATTTTAATTATATCAATTTTTTGCAATCAATTGAGGTTGGACACTAAGGCTATCTTTTTTCCTCCATAAATTATAAGTTTTGTCCCATTTAAAATTTTATTTAAAATCATATATTTTCTGTCCTTCAAAAATTTCTTTTTTTAATATCAGGCAATTGGAATCTATTTCATATATGCTTAAAAAACCACCCTTTCCTAAAACAAATATAGTTTTTTACACTATACTATGAATAGCGTTTATCAACCTTTTTGGCCTGCAGACCAGTAAAATTTGTAAAAAAAATTCGCGGACCAGTGATATTTTTTAACAAAACCTACTAGGTATTAAAGAACTACTTTATAAGTTAATCGTAACATTTTTATTATTATCATTTACTTACAATAATATTTAAATGTAAAGATATGTAATTATATATATGCAAATGAAAATAAGTTTAAGATATTTATTTTTCGTAATTTTATAAATTAAAATTAAATTATTATTATTTTTTAATAAGTAAACTTTTTACGCTGATAGAAAAACTTGTCAGCGGACTAGTAAAATTTCTCCAGCGAATACTGGTGGTCCGCCGGACCAACGGTTGAGTAGCTACTATAGACAATAAAAGTACAAAATGGTCGAATGAGTTTATAGAGTTGGCGCTCTGACTTGAATACAAATATGCTACATGTTTAAAATGTTCCAAAGACTAAATAATAATTATTTAGAAAATAATTAAGGAATTAATAGGTGTATTTTAACATAAAGTTTGTGGGTATCATCGTCAATGTCCTTGAAATTTAGAGGTATTAGGTATTAGCGTTAAATTATTTTTAAGAACTTACTTGCAAATATAAATTTTTTTCATATTCGTACCGCTGTACATCAGTTTGTAAAAACAATGAATGAAACATGTTTTAAAACAAACCGAATATGTCGAATATACATGTATAAGAACGGAAACGATTTTCAAGAAAGTTAATGTTTTGTTATTAGAAAAATAAATTGAATACATGTAAAATAAGGTAAAAAAATTGAAGGTTTTGAAGGTTTTCCTAATCATAACCCTAAATTATTCTTCACTTTTATGTTTGGTTTTGCAATGGAGCTACCAGGGAGAAATAGGGAGAACATCTTCGAGCATAAGCGTTCTAGGAAGGCAGTCTTGCCGCTTAGCCGAGCGAACAAGTGTGATTTTGGGATTGCATTTGCGCCTTCTAACTATCCATTAAAACAGCTTCTTTTCGATTACGTCAGAGTCCCTATGTAATATGACTGGCCTTGTTTCTTAACACGATTTATCGGGGGTGTAACAAATTGGAAGGTTGCTTCATCTCTTGTTAAGTTTTAGGGGGATGAAGTCGAGCTGGCGGAATGACTAGCATCAAACGCCAAAAAGGGGAGTTGTTTAACCCACCCAAGGGTGGTAAACTTAACAAGGGGCCATATTTATAGTCGACATTGAGACTCCTCATCACTTAAGTGGCCTCTGTATTTTTTTTCTGTTTTATAGTCATATGGTGAGCCTCAGGCGTACTTAGGTTTAAGGGAGGCCAGGAGGTCATTTAAAGAAACTTAAGCCTTAGTCTTTAAGGTTAGAATTTCAAGTTAGTTTGATTTTCTTGTGTTAGAATACATTATATGTGAATAATAACATGGATTTAAACGATTTTTTCGACTTTTTTAAAATAGAGTACTTAAGGAAGACGTTATTGTTCAGAGAATTCCAACCCTTTGACTTGTCTCCTGCCTTTTTTAATTATTGTTTCATTTTTTTACATTCTATAACTCCTTTGTAATATTCAACTAGATTTCAGTAGTATTAACTTCTCCCTTTTGAGTAAAACTTTCTATTTTGAGCCATTTTTAACCCGTTAATCAAAAAAATAAAATAAAATAGAAGAGCCATTTTTATGAGAAAATATGGCTTTTATAAGTATTTTATTTGAACTAAGTAATAATTTAATAATTATACTAATAGTTCTAAAACAATATTTTTATAAAACAAAGTTTTTTTTTAAAATAAAACGAAATAAAAACAAATTTTCACAAACCCGCCCCACCTATAAACTTATAAAATTAAAGGAATGTCAACATTTTTGACAGAAAATTCGTTGTTGCCAGATGTATTAATACTTAAGATTTTCCCTTTACCCCAAGTGCGGTATAAAAAGCAACTATAAAACGAAAACCAAAACTAAGGGTTGAGGTTAGGTCCCCTTTTAAATGAGGCACTCTTAAGAACTACTTGAGTATCAATATAAATACGGCCCAAGGAGTGCTCGATTTTACTTTGTCCGCAGATATAGGTTATGTTGGACGTCATCCGTTTGCCCATTTTGCCCAGAGGGTAGATTTATTTTATTAATTTTGTTAAATATTCAACTTTTAAATACTATTTTGGATATGAACTTACTATTAGAACTGTAATGCATAACATTTTTAAAAATTAAGACTTTATACCACTTGGAAACAAAACAAACAGGCAAACGGATTACGTCACAAATACCGAATTGACATTTAAATTGGCATATATGGGCTTAAATGGGATCGAGCACTCCTTGTTAAGTTTATTACCCTTGCCCCTTACCAAGTACCACTTCTACTGAAATTTATATTTCTAATATTTTAATTTAGAGCGCTATAAATACGTTAAAACGGTTAAGTTTAAATCAAGTAGTTATGAAAAATAAATTTGACGGTCTTTTGTTTTTTACGGCTTTTCTTATGAAGAGAGAGTTTGAAAATTCTATTATTTATGGACATATTTTTTTTTTTAAGGAACGAGGTTGCCTCGTTACTATATCCCGAGAGGTGTCAATGTATTCATAATGACAGTTCCCATCAAAATAAGAGAAAATACACCGGTGGTGACATAAATTGGAACAACCAGTCATTTCCGGTCAAACCGGAAGTGGTATAAAACAATTGAATAGAATAAACATTTCATATTTATGCCAAATACCGACATACAAAATTTAATTTGTTTAACTAAAAAAATAAAATTTACAAGGGGAAACAATTACAATTTATTTGAATTTTTTTTATTAATTTATTAGATTTAATTTTTATTGATTTATTTTTAAAAATTATAGTAAACAATTTTTTGAAAATCTATTTTTTTATTCAAAAATTAGTTCTATGCTAAGTGTTTCCTGTAACATTTTTATTTTTTAAGTTGAAAAATAGATTTCGTATGTCGGTATTTGACATAGAAATGCATTTTTGATCTATTCAGTTGTTTTTGCATCACTTTTGGTTTAACCAGAAATGACTGGTAGTTTCAAATTTTAAATGGCAGCACAATGATGTCTCCTTCGGGATATGGTAACAAGCCACCCTCATTCAATTTGAAAATATAAAATTTGATCCAATAAATAAAAATTTGTGAACTTTAACTTTGTCTGGAAAAGCCGTAAAAAACCAAAGATTGTCAAAATTATTATTCCATGGCTATTTGATTTAAAATTAACTTGCCAAGTTCTTCTTCTTCTTCTTTCCTGGAAGCCGTCTAGATTACTACCGGAGGCACCGCAGCCTCTTGGGCTTTTTTGCTAATCTTTAATACCATTAGTCTTGTTCCTTCTACAAGTCTGTATAACCCCGAGACTAGTTGGTTAATATATTCCTGTGGACTCATTTTTGGTTAACCAAATAATGCCTGTCTTTTGTGATTCAACGCTTTACACAGTGGCGGCTCGTGGTAAGTATTTATGGGGGTGCACTAGACGTAAAACACAAAAATACAAAACAACTGGAGGCCAACATACCAGAGGCAAGATTTTTATAGGATGTCACGCCCAAAAGTTATTTCTTGAGATTTTTCGAAGTGGTCTTTAAGGGCTATATCCAACTCGGCAGTAAAATTTATTAATCCTCTAAAAATACCGGGATTTGATGAATCTTCTTTTTCGTCTCATGAACTCGAAAGCTCCGCAAAATTTTATACAGTCAATTATTTTTGAGAGTACATATCTGTTCTTTCTAACTTGTTCGTTTTGTTGTTGAACACTGCCTATATGCACTATCAACTGCTGCCTTAAATCAACTTTCCCAGAAGCTGTAACTCCAACTGAGCGATAATATGAGCCTGAGTATTCTCATGTTTTGGCAGGCAGGCTCTGCGTTTCCGCGACTGAACAACAAGCACGAAAAACAAAACAATCGGTTAGTTGTATACATCCACAAATCCAATCATTCTTTTCATACATTTTCATTTTGAATTTTCTATTAAACCCCTAGACTTACATTTGGTGGTCTGTGTGAGGGAAATTTCAGGTCAGGTCTTTCAGCACGTTTAAATTCAATTTTTTGTTCTAAACTCAAAGAGTTAAAATTGTTTTTGGAAATATTTCACCGTAAAACGGACCATTTTTAGTGAAAGAACTGAAACGCACCTAAATTGTCGCAGTAACAGCACCAAATGGTTATATGGAGCACATAAAAAGTGTGCGCCTCTTCCTATTAATAATCATGATACTATTACTAGAAGATAAAACCACTTGGCGATTTAATTTCGTACGACGTTGCGCATGACGTCACTCGACGACAACAATTCTGCTTTGTCGTTGGGAAAAGCAGTGTTTTAAAGCCTTTTTAACGTTTATTGTATTTTGGCATTATATGACGTTTAAAAAATAAATAAATCATGCGCTTAATCCATCTAACATCTAAACAGAAATCGGAATGCCATATTAAAACTCGCCGTTTCTGGGGAAATAGTCGTCGAGTGACGTCAGGCGTGCGAGAGAGATAGGCTTATCTCATGCGCGTGGGTTTATCTTTTAGAGTAATAGTATCATGATTAATAATCGCATTGCCCCCCTCCGCGCGCTGGCATAATCTTCCATAGAAATTGCATAAACCACGCCTACATAAGCGCACGTGCGATCGGGGCCGATTGGCGTCGAACGTCGAACGGCCAATGGATCCTTTCGGCTCGTCAGTTCGTCGTTAGGAGCTAATACACTATGTTTTGTATTAGCGTACAATAAATTAGGGAGTTCCGGATAATGCACGATGAAAAATAATTTTTATTTTAAATTTTTTTGGGGGTGCACGTGCTCCTGTGCTCCTATGGAGGAACCGCCACTGGCTTTACATTCGCACAGGAAATGGTAGGCTGTTTCTTCCCCCTCGTCGCACATTCTGCAACTTGGGTCCCCATAGTATAATAAGCCTATCTTGTGTAGGTGTCCTCTTATGCGAAGTCTTTTCCTACTTTGTCTGAGTAGTTCTTCCTTCGTTCTTTTGAATGGGCCCCTTATGAAGCGTTTTCCAGGTCTTATTCTACTAGGGCTCCCCCAGTATTCCTCGTGTTTGTTTTGGATCCATTCCCTGGTTTGATTCTGGTCCAAAGTATGGTGTGGATGATCCTGTATCGCTAGCTCATCCGCTTTTAGGTTGCCTTCTATTACCGAATGTCCTGGTACCCATAGGAGAGTTACCCTGTTGCATCAGCTTGGACGTTACCTTGGGGTTTTACTTGCCAGGTTAAAAAATAACTAATTTTAGATCTCCAGTTCTTTCAGCAGCCAATATTTTTGGATATAAATTCGGCCCTTATTTTACATAGGTTTTTTGGTGCAATCTATTTTCTCAGTTTAACGACTGGAAAAAAAATATTGAGAAGAATTGATAATTTTTCTCCGAATATGAGTTTTTTAACAGTGAGGACTTAAGCCTAAGGACTAATATACCGTGTCTCTTTATAGAAGTAAAGAAAAGTTTTTTAACCCTTTCAGTACAGGAGACGTGTTAACCCGTTTTAAGGGACGGGAAACGGGTTTACACGCGGATGATTCCAAGGCATTTAGGTCAAGAAGCGTGCGTTCACGGGCTAATAAAATATTGTAGGGTCAAGTGGTGCAAAAATGAGACACACAAAATCCCGTTAAAAAATGAGACACTCAAATAAAAAATACTAATAATTTAATTCTCATATATTTTCTGTCATATACTGAGAGCAGCAGTTGTAAGGGCCATATGACTATAATTTATTATTTTTCAGTAACTCTATGCTCAAAATTAAAATTACAAAATCCATCGCTTTATTTATGGTAGGTTTAAAACTTTTAAACACGTTACCGAAACTTTTGTCGTGTGAGTTCGTAGGTCGGTTCGGCGCGAACCGTTGAAGTCACTGCGCGCTATGGTCATGTTAACGGTTTAGCCAGAGTCTATTAATCTAAAGGGGTTATGACATCGTCGAGAATGGGGATAGAAAAAGTCCAAGACGTGAAGGTGTGAAAGGGGTCGCTTATGTTGGCGGCCCTGTCGGGTAACTCTAAAAGTCACTAGCATTCTCAGCTGTGGACAGAGTCGTGCCACAAGTCGAAGTTTTTATATGGGGTTATTTTTACAGTTGAAAATATTTGTGTACAGAGTTGATATTTTATTGGTTTTTACTATATCGTTTTTGGTAGTGTTTAGTCGTGTAGTTTTAATTAGTCCTTAGTGTGCAATACACCAAAAAGTTGTGCTTCCCATAAGGATTCTGTTATTTGCTCGGAGCATGTTAAAAAAGACGATTTTTATATGTCTTCCAGAAAAATTGCAAAAGCGGTGATTATGAGATCCTGATCAAAAAGGAAAAAGGCGATTAATAAAAGAAGGTAAGGTGAAAAATATGATTTATCCTAATGCTGCTATTACTAACAAATATTCTTTTATTGTAGCAGTTCCATTCAGTTTGCATTATTACACCTCGGATAACACAAACACGGTTTTTAAGTCCACCAGTGACTCTTTACAACTCGGTTATTAGTAAGTAAATTGAAATTTTTGTGTGATTTTAATTATAGTTATTTGTTGTCAAGAAAGTAAATAGTCAATATTGACTTGCTTATACCTAGAACTGATCAACTTTAGGTATATGCATTAATGTATCTTCAGAATGTGTATTTAATATTTTTTCCCATTATTTTGTACATTTATTAAGTTTGCGGTTAGTTACATTCTTAAATTGTGTTTAATTTTTTTTGGATACTTATCTACCAATTACTTGGTATATTATGTTGAAAAAGACATGTTTTAAAATATAATTTATATTTTTTAGATTTGCCTTTTACAAGTTTAAAATTAACTGATGTAAACCTACCTTGCACTGAAGAAGTTTTTGTTTAGATTGTGTAGTATGAAGTGGACTGTGAAGAACTTGTAAGTAAGTTAAACTTTCAAGTACCAAATAAGAACACGAGATCTAATTCTTTGTTTTATCTTGCAAGGGCTGCCAACAAACTATAAATGAAATTTTTGTGTTTGTATTAAGTAGGATTTTAATGCTTAAATGATGTGTATGTTTTAAAATATGAAATGTAGTATACCACAAAATATTATTAAATAATACCATTAAGTACTGTGTTTTCTTCCATATCAAAATGTAAAAATTTCAGTTGTATTTTATTTAATTGTTGCAATTGTAAATGTATTGTAGTGTTGTAGTTGTGAAACAAATAAAGTTTAGTTTTTAAGCAATAAACCTGTATTCACATTTTTTTACATAAAATAATTTATTTTATTGCCAAAGTGGAAAATTTTGCTATTATTCTGCAATATCAAGATGCTGTATGGTCCGTAAGTAAATAAATAACTAGTTTTTAAAAGTAACTTAATTAGTTTTTAAAATAAAATAAATTAAGGATTAATAGACAAGTTTATATATTTATGAAGTAATACAAAAACACCGTCATAAATTCCTAAAAAAGGTTAATTTTTCTATGGCTTTCAGTATCTGATTTGGAGTTGGATATTTTGTAATCTTACAAAGATCTTCAAGATAGCTTGTAAAAGCCCATTTCTGATCCTGCACTTACAGAAAAGCTTCTTCCTGTCTTTCTTCTATAGGTATTTTCACGGCTTCTGCTTAGACGAGTTGGCCAGTATAATTCCTTTTCTGGCAGCTCCCAACAGAGCAACACGTAGTGCAACTTTTAACAGTTCAGCTAGAGAGGCCCCAAACTTCCCGCTTTCTTCGTTCCTTCATCCCTAGAGTATCAAAACTATGGAACCTGCTACCTGCAGAATTTAAATCTCTTGTAAATATACTCCCTCTTACCACACTTCAGCCACCCACGGGGCGTTCATACTAGGCCTCAGCCTTCGCGGACTGTTCCAAGATAAAAAAATAATTAAAGTCCCCAAACTTGCTCATAAAATTTTATAAACGTCGTAATATAGGTGGGTATTATTAAAGAAAAAAAACAGTGTTAATAATTCAATATCGTGTGTTTAAAAATAGAGTAAGTACTCATAATTATAACAAATTAGCAATCATCAGTATTTTCTACATTTTAATTTTTTCTCATTTTTTAAAATATTTAATGTAGTAGATACCATTGAAAAGGTACGCCATCGTCGTGTTGTCGCTTTAATTTTTAATTTACAATACTTAATTGAATTACATTTATATTTTTGAAATATAAATTTTGTTCGTCGGTATAAAAGCAGTTTTTCGTTTCCACCTCAATTCTACGCCACTGTCCGGCATAAAATCCAACATGGCCGAAATGGACCCTTCTTGACGTCACACAAGAGTTTTTCAATATGGCGGATGTCATAACCCCCTTTAGATTAATAAACTCTGGGTTTAGCGTGACCCATGGCGCTTCAGTCAGGGGGGTGCCACTGAAATAGCAAAATTGGCAACAGACAACATTGCGCAACATAATCTCGGTTGGGCGGGAAAATTGAGTTATGGAATTTTATATTTTAAATCCTAAAGTGTAAATGGCTTATTCTAAAATTAGTCTTTTTTAAATATATTTATGTAGGCCCATAACAGTATTGTATGAGGTTTTGTATATACAAACAACCATTAATTCTTATTTTTTAAAAGTAAATAATAATTCCGGCCATTGGGTATGCGCACCAGTATTATTTCATTATTGGTCGTTCGGCCATGTTGGTTGATTAAGCTTGATTTAAACTAAAAATTTGTATATATTTTGTCTAAATTTTAGTAGGTGTTATAATTTGTAATTAGCTTATAAATCTAAACACTTTTTACACGGTATAATAAATAAATGTTGACGGATAAACTTTTTCTAAACACACTTAATTTTTCAGGACAGAAAATTCTAGGAAAAAATCCATCTGTTGGAGCAGGTTTGTTTTAAAATGTGTAAAACAATATTTTTTACCTTTATCTACCAAACAAAGGCTTTATCCTTTTTGTATTTGCTATTAATAGTAAGTTTTTTTATCCATGCTCGAAACAATTTTGGAGATACTCCGCACACTGCAAATTATAATATATGGTTTTTAAAAGTGCTTGGGAATTGTTTAGCAGTTATATATGTACCACCTGTCTTTGACATGACCCCAATTTGTGACATAGCCCCTATTGTATGTGACTCATCACCTAATTTTGACAAACTACCCGAATGTGACACAACTGCTGAATGTGCAGTATTTCCCAAACTTGACACAAGTAGTCAAGCTATGAAAACGAAAAAAACTTCTATTCTCCTCTTTCACCATCTTCGTTCTTTAATTTAGATACAAAATTAGATGTATCAGGGCGAGGGGACCTTTCAAGTAAGTGTATCAAGTTAAAACATTATTTTATTGAGTGGCATATGCTTTTTGGATTACATTAAATAATCTTGAACAATTAATAAATGTTTTACCTATATTATTTCATTAAATTTTTAAATTAAAACAGTTGCACCCCTTTTTGAAGTATTTAATAGGGTCCTTGCACGCAAAATAAATGTTTATAATTTCTATGTAGTTCGATTAAATATGGGTCTAAAATTGCGTGTGTAAATTAGTATACTGATAAATAAAGTAACTTCTGAGATATTTCAAAAATAAAAGTACTAAAAATTCAAATTTTCTAAAACGATTCTGATTGGATAGCGTCATCACTAGGTAATAATTTGCCAAATCTCCAACTTAATTGTACTGTTTGACAAAAAACTTGAAATACCTATTTGATTTGTGAGATGAGAAATGAACTCGTGTAAAAATCTCTGCTCGTATTACTGTCATAAAACTGATAAAGAATACTTACATCAAAGTGATCTTCACAAACAAACAAACTAGATGTTGAAGATAACCTTTCAGGATCACGTCCCCCTGCTTGAAGCCATAGATTCCTTAAAGCCTTATCAGATGGAACTTGAACAAAAGTCTTTCCAGGCATATTAATAGACGTATTTTTGCAATGAGTAATTATACACCAACGGTAAACTTTACTCATTTTGAGACACAACCGTAAAAATCCAATACAAATCACACAGAACAAGAGCAACGATAAAATGAAAACAAATATTGCAAAAGCGAGGTTATAAAACCGCCCAGTTCAATGCGTACATCTAGTGTACATCTCCACTGTGTCATTGTACCAATGCCAAAAATTGTACTACTAGGCTATTTGGCAACGCAGACATTTACCTATAAATGACGTCATTTATAAGTAACCTAACAGAAAGCGTTTTCGCGGGACCTTTGAATTTCGAAGTTATTAAATCGAAATATCGGCAAAAAAGCGAATTAAAGAAAAAACGAAGTAGTAGGTTTTGAAGAACGGTCTATAATAGTGCAAACGACATCATTAAAAAAAAATGTGCAAGGACCCTATTACGAACAAAAGTTTACTTTGTTTTAAAAAGATCCTGCTTTGTTTAAATTTTAGGGCAGAATGTGAGTTTGATTAGTTATTAAGTAAGTTAATAAATATATTTTTTTATATTTAAGGGCAGAATGTAAATTTGGTAAGTTATTAAGTAAATAAATATTTTTTTTTAGATTCCTTACGAATACATAATAGGTCGTGGTTTTTGGCATCTTGACTGAAAATAAATTCTTTAAAAATATATTATAAATGTTGTTAATTAAAGATTAAAAATAATTTAAAATTTTTATGTTGCAGTGTAGTTTTATTGTATATTGTATATACATTTTTTTTCGGATAAATAAAATACCCTTGCTTTTTTAAAATAGGTACTTACTTTTATTAACTAAAAATCACCTAATTGTACATTTTCTAATATATTTTTTATTTGCAGGTAATCTGAAATTTAACTGCACCTTTCCTTTAAAAGACAAACACTCATAACCTATTTTGACCCTTACTAAAAAACAACACATTTTTTTTTTAAATAATATTATTAAACAAAAATTTAAAATAATTTTCTCTCAGCAGTTCAGATTACTTGTTTAATAAAATAATATTGGGAAATGTAAATGAAATGGCAACTTTAAAAAGTAAACAAAGGGCAGCCATATTGAATCACAAAACCCTGTCGATAAAAAAGGATGCGATTATCGGCTCAACCGAGATCTCACGTTGCCACATTTCCACACTGTGGCCAACAAGATACACAAACTTGACATTTCTTTTTTCTTTCGTATTTTTTGGCTTCAGTTCAAAGTATTCAGTAAGGCAGTAAACACGTAAGTTCTGGAGGGTTAACTTTGAGACACGCGCTGAGGTAAAAATGAGACACTGCATGTGTAAATATGAGACATATATTTGGTATTTTTTAGCTGTCAAGTACCAAATCCAGCATGCCTAAGAAGTATTCGCGAAATTCACGATATTTACGCCATCTATGATTGTATAACGCAGTTACTCATTGAAGGAAAAAATTGGAATCGCCATTAAATCACGTTGTTTTTAATCGATATTTATTCTAAAAACTTTTACCTTTTTCTTTCGTGTGTTGTGCTTTTACCCATTTCTTTAACTTTTTAATTGTTTTAATAATGTCGAGCAAGACGAAACGCTATTGTTCAGTGCCCCAGTGCCGAAATTACGCGGGTGAAGGTGTTTCAATTTTTTTCTTCCCAAAGGACAATAAGTTAAAAACTGTTTGGCAAAATGTTTTAAAAATTGGAAAACCAATTTCCAAATGTATGACTGCCCACTTCATGGAATCTGATTTTACTCCTGGTAAGGAAAGTTATTTTAAAAAAGTGCTTGCCAATAATGGTTTAAATATTTCTATAAATTTATATTTATATAAATTAAAGTTGCAATAACATGTTTACAGTACCCAGATAAGCCAGCCTTGCAGCTGCAAGTGCATTGCCACTTCTTTACATCTTTATCATCTAAATTTAATGTCAATTCATGAGGGGCACTTTTTATAGCAGACGTCTGAACACAAAAGGATAATACTTTTCTGGAAGTAACACTTTCCAACAAACATGAAACTATATGATTAGCTTTATAAACAGCTTCGCCTTCGATGAGCGGCCGCGATCTAGTACCCACATATTCTAAAATATCTACTAAAGATACCACTATCTTAGGCATTTTAAAATGGCAAAATGTAAAAAAAAAGGGTAAAGAAACTGAAATAATAGATAAATGCTATAAAACCAATTAAACAAATAAAATAAACTAGCAAACACGCACTTGTTCCATAAACTGTTAAGTAAAATTTGAAATGTTTTCCTTCTTTGTGAATCAGCTGATGAAGCTACAGCGCCATCTATTGGTTAATGAATTTCGCGAATATACCAAAGCCAAAGAAATATAAGGCTGGAGATCTCGATAAAGCAGCAAATTTGGTGAGAACTTAAGGTTTTTCTGTAAGAGCTGCTGCCAATGTTTTCCATATCGACAAATCGATAGTTAGTCGCTAAATAAATAAGAAAAATTTGGCAAAAGGGCGAAAACCAGCAATATCTATAGAGGCCGAACAAGATTTATTCAAAGTTGGTAAAAATGTCCCAGTGGGGATTTGCATCAACTAAGCAAGAAGTTCAAGACGCCGTGCAGACATACGTGCAAGAGAATAACCTTACAACGTCCTTCAAATCGTCTGGAATCTGGACGAAACTTCTTTTTCCATGAATCCAACTAGAATTAAAGGGGGAGCTGCCAAAGGACGAAAAGTGCATAGGAATATTGAAGGATCAGGAAAGGAAAACGTGACTGTACTGGCGTGCATATCAGCTAGCGGATGTTCTTTACCTATAATATATCAAGGCCAAAATCTGTGGACCTCTTGGAAAGGTAATAATGATCTAGTAGAAAACATGAAAAGACATCAAAATATTTAATTCTTTATTAAAATGATTTTTTTTTAAGTACTATAATAAAATATTTTTTTTAAATAAAATTATACAAACATAGAAAACAAACTTGAAAACTTTATATAGAAATCAGAGAAAGTTGACTAAAAGTGAATTTGCAGATTTACTTTGTTCCGTTCCATTTCAAAAAAGAACATTATTTCTTCTTTTGAATCAACAGGAATATTTCCGATTTCAAGGAAGAAATATCCTATAGATAGGCTAGATCCTACGAAACTAAATAGATATAAAATCTTCCGACAAGAAAATGAAGACCCTCTTGATATACAGAGCGATCAGTTGAAAATTAATGAACCTCAAGAAGATGTTAATGAAACCCAAGAAAATATTGTTAATAAACAAGTAGGCTCAGAATCTAGTAATGGTTCCAGCACAAGTTTGGTGTAAGCTGACAATGAAGTTTCTACGACATCTGCGAAACCAGAGGACCAAAATTCTTCTTTTGAATTCATTTTGTTTAGGAAAATAAACCAATTGCATAGAAACGTCGTAAAATACTCAGCAGCAGTCAAAAACTTACTAGGGCGAATATGCAAAGCTGATTGATATGGATAAAGAAAAAGACAGAAAGAAAAAAAAGATAGTCAAGTCAAATCAGAAAGAAAAGAAAATTAAAAAACAACCTTCAAGTAGTTCAGAATCCGGTCAAGAAAAGGAGGTTCAATACGAGGACGAAAGCGATATCGAAACCATGACACTAGCTGATTTGGTTAGAAATGAGACTAACGAGGATGTAGTTCAAAGTGATAATGAAAGTGAGACAGAAGATATTCTATTATCACACCTTGTTGGATCTAAATCAGCGACAGAAGAAATTATAACTACTGCACTACATGGCTTTTGTAATAGAGTACCCAATAATGAATTTTGTGTTTCCCATTTACGAACTAAGGGAAATAAATTTGTTTATCAAGTAGTTCCCGAAATCAATTATGTGACAAAGGAAGATATTGTTTTAAAACTACCACCCTCAGATCCGCTTGCAGAAACTTCTAGAAGGGCAGATATGTATTTCTTTTCAATAGATTTCAACAAATATTTAGTTTGTTAAATTTTCATTAGTAGTAAACCTCTAGGTTATTGTTATTAAGTTATTTACTTTTATGACCCTTTTTTTATGTCAGAATATTTTTTAGTTTGGTAATCCTTTGCTCAAGTTTTGACTCAATATTTAGTTTAATTAGTTTAAGAATCAATGCTTACTACTTAATAAATATTTTTGTACGTATTATTCTATAAATAACTTTTTTTGCATTTAATTATTGTATAAATTTTAAAAATCGTGTCTCAATTTTACCCCAAATGTTTTATTTTTGGTTAAGAGGACGGGTCCGACTGTTTATACGTGAATTTTATCACTGTCTCATATTTCACCTGGTCTGTCTCATATTTGCACTTTTTCAAGGTTAAATATGAGACAGAACTTTTATTGTTTTTTTTCCTCATAATATAGGTCAACTTTCTATATTTATTATCACTTACATACTATAATTTTTTCTACCAGAAAACAAGTCTTCAGAATCTTCGAAGCATTTACGGAAATCGAATTTTTCCAAGTCAATTAAATATATACGAAATCCGCCGAAACCAAAAATTTACCATTTTCCAGTCTATGAGGAATTTTGCTGAAAACCTGGTTTCTCATTGATTTTGACCTAAAAACACATTGGAAACACACGTAGAACCCTAAAAAATTCTTAATATTTTTTTGGATCCTCGTTTGCCTAAACGATGTAGCTCTCGCGCATTTCGAAATCCTTCCCGTAATCGCAGCGATCCAAACATCCCAGATTCGAAAAACTGATTCCAACTCTTATCCTAGTCTCTTATTTCGCATCCTAATTAGAATAACAACCAGAAAAATGCAAAAAATTGGGCATATTTAAGCCAAGGGGATGATAGAAAATATATGTGTTCCAAAGGAGCAAATATCATTCAATTTCTAGGGAATTTTATAATGGACCAGCATTTTGCCCGTGTGGACTACACAAATTTGACTGTTTTGTTTTTTCCCGTTCTCGCGGAATATTACTCCTCCCTCCCCTTCTACTCCATCGCGTCACTTCACATAACGCTCCCCGCGCTTCGTCTTCCGTGACGCGGTGATGTCAAAATTGGTTGATTCGTTTGAGAAATATCGATGACGAAAAAAAATGCTTTTTTTGGATTTAAACCACTTCACACCGTTTAAAAATTCCAGGTAAATTCAGGGATGTGTTTTGTACATCCAGGAAGATCCTCGTGAAAACTAAAAGCGTCGCCCCTCCCCCCAAGACTCACCTGGATCATTCTATCGATGTTTTTGGTTTTTTTTATGATTGGACCACTTTATACCCTTCAAAAATACTGCGCGAACTTCAGAAGGCTCTTTGTATTATCAGAAAAATTCCCATGAAAATTAAAAACATCGGACGCTCCCCCAAGACTGACAAAAAATTATTATATCAATATTTTTGGGGTTTTTTTCGTATTTGAACTACTTTACATCTTTCAAAAATTCTAAGCAAAATTTAGGAGGCTTTCTCATATCACTAGAAAAATTTCCATAAAATTTATTTTTAATTTAAAATAAGTAGGAAGTTGGGTTAACCAATGATCAAAGCTATGTTACGTCAATGATCGATGGATTATATACATTTTTGGTTACGTATAAACAATGACGTGGATATAAGTACATTTTTTAAGCTTATCGCTTATTTAAAGCGTCAAGGAGAGGGATACCAGCCCAAAAAATCAAAGATTGTGAGTAAAGCGCAAACTGATCAGTTTCTGAACTGTGCACCTGGTGATGAATACCTTCTGATGAAAGTAGTTACCATTTAGGAAATTTTTGGTCGCAGGGAGGAGCTTTGTCAGTTGACTTTTGACGACTTGGAAGATATGGGCACTTCATTGATGATTGACAACCGAGATTCTAAAACCAAGGTACCACGAAATTTCACTATCGTTGAAAAATTTTATTTGTATTATTATCGAAAGTATATGGCTCTTCGTCCAGCAAATGTAGGACATCGGAGACTTTTCCTAAAATACGCGAAGGGTAATTGTACCAGAAATCCCGTCGAAATTAACTCTTTTGGAAAAATCCCCGATGCTGGAGCAAATTTGACGACAATTAAGAGGCATGGAGGGTGGAAATCCTCTACCGTTGCTGAGGGTTACATCGAAAATTCTTTGGAAAATAAGAACTCTATTGCCAGAAAACTACTTACAGTAAAAACAAAAGCAGCAGATCGTCCCTTAACGTCGACTGAGAATGCGGTTTTTTCTGTTCAATCCACCTTAACTACGGAGAATGCTAGAACTGTGAAAGCAATTTGGTTTTCAAGTTGTATGAATTGTACAATTAATATAAATGTTAGTAAATACATAAACGTTGAAGTTACCTGTCAAAATTTGACATTTCACTTTTAGCACTAGTGCTTTAAAATGTTACTTTTAGGTACTAGTGTTTTAAAGTAACATTTTTAAGGCATCTAGATAGCGTTGAAAATTGAATTTTTAACACGTTTGTAGAAAAAAGTTATTTTATTTATCATAATATAAAGATGATTTTAACATAAATGCACCTTTTAAAGCAACTTTACCGCCCTGGGCAGTAGCCCCAAGTGCCCCAATGTAAATCCGCTACTGGAAAATACGGTTTGCCTCCACGGACGTCATACAAATAACTACTATCTCTAAAGGTTAGTTATTAATGCCTAGGTAATGCCATCCACGTGTGTCTTAGGTATTTTTGTATAAAATTACTGCCGTCCACAATCAATACTTTTGCTGTTTTATTAATAAAAAGTGGATAATAATAGGAGAAACCCTTTAGATATTGAAAATTTTAAATTATAGTTAAAATAACTTGGCTATCATTTCTCGAATTTGTTGTAAGCCAACCGTTTCCATGGAAAAACCTTTCGCTGTTAAATCAATAGAAAATAATGTCACAATATTAATCTATTCCGTTAAGAATTTGATTGGTGGATTTCCCTTTTGTATAATTTATAGAATTCTCAATAAGCAGTATCAGTTAACATAATGAATAAGTATTTAACTAAGTTTTACTGATAGATAGTTTAGTAAAAGTAAAACTGGTAATATATTAAAATAACAGGATATCTAGACATTAGAATGCAATATTTCTGGGACAAAAATAAGAGAAATAATTTATAGTTTAAAAAAAACTAAAAACACAGGCTCTTATAGTAAACCAAGCTAAAAAGTCGAAAATAATGTTTAAGTATAAAGAGTTTGTGTTATAGTGAAAGAAAGTCCAAAAATCAATTATGACCAATTAATTTGGAATAAGATTACAATAAAAATTAAGTTATTAACAAAATAATTTAATTATAGTAAAAAAGCGTGGGGTGCTTAATATTAAAAGTTACTATTTTGTTATTGGTAGCTATTAACAAAATTAGAAAATATAGTAAACTGCACTCCACGATTTTTTACCATAATTGAATTATTTTGTTAATAACTTAAATTTTTACGTTTCCTTGAAAGTGTTAGACAATGTAATGGTTTCAATAACACTAAAATCTTGGACTTCCATTGTCTTTATTTGTTAATTGTTACACAACGTTGGGTTAGTGATGTATCTCCAACCGTTTTCAAGTGATAACTATAAACTATTTTTAAAAGCTGCGACTTATATATTATCCCTTGTTCACCGAAGCTTGACCGACTTTTCACGGTTCAGCAACGGCTGCCAGATATTCGGAATATCGATGATAGGCTTGCTAAATACATTTTGGTTGTTTACAATTATTTAAGCTTCTTTAAATTTTTTTTCTTTCACTGGGTTTCTTTATGAATGGTTTTTGCTTCCGACCATAGTACACTGTGTTGTTTTGACCAAGCGTGTTCGGCAATCCCTGACTTCGATGTTTCACCTCGTTTTGTATGTTTTTTGTGTTCTTTAACTCTAACTTCAAGTGGTCTTTTTGTTTCCCCGATGTATACCTCACCACATTCACAGGGAATTTTATAGATACAGTTATTATTTGAAACATTGTTGTCTGGTCTCGTCATAGTAAGAATACTTCTTATAGTAGCTTGGGATTTAAATGCCGTTTTAATATTATACTTATTCGCGATTCTACGGCTCTTTTCCGAAGTTCCTTTAATATATGGAATTGTCATAAATATTTGTTTACGTGGAGTCTCGTTCAAGTTGGAGTTTCTTGTCTTATTTTGATATGTTTCGATTATTTTCTTTACTAGTCTCTCACTGTATCCGTTCTGCTTAAGATCCCTAGTTATGTTACCTATTTCCTCTTGCAGAGATTCCCTACTGTTACAAAAGGTCACTGCACGATTATATAGAGTACGTATAACCCCCTGTTTGGTTTCGTTAGAGTGATTAGGGTTCTGGTGTAAATATTGTCCGGTGTGGGTAGGTTTTCTGTTATCCCAGGTTTGTATATGTCCATTATTTCGTTTGACTAGAACGTCGAGGAAAGGTAGGGCCGAATTTTGCTCCTTCTCCATTATGAATTTAATACCTTGTATTGTGTGGTAAGGTATACATACAGAACGAGATGAAACGTCGAAGTCAGGGATTGCCAAACATGCTTGGTCAAAACAACACCGCATACAATGGTCGAAAGCAAAAACCATTCATAAAGAAACCCACTGGAAGAAAAAAAAATTAAAGAAGCTGTAATAATTGTAAACAACTAAAATGTATTTAGCAAGCCTAGCATTGATATTCCGAATATCTGGCAGCCATTGCTGAAACGTGAAAAGTCGGTCAAGCCTTGGTGAACAAGGGCAAGTATATAAGCCGTAGCTTTTAAGAATAGTTTTTAGTTATCACTTAAAAACGGTTGGAGATACATCACTAACCGAAACGTTGTGTAACAATTAATAAATAAAGACAATGGTAGTCCAAGATTTTAGTGTTATTGAAACTTAATTTTTATTTTAATCCTATTCTAAATTAATTGGTCATAATTGATTATTGATCTTTCTATCACTAACCACAAACTATTTATACCTAGAAGTTATTTTCTATTTTTTAGTTCGGTTTGTTATAAAATCGTGTTCTTTTAGTTTTTTTAAACTATAAATTTTCTTATTTTTTAGTTTTAAAACAAAATTGAAAGTAATCGTAATCAAGAGCCTACATTTTTAGTATATCTCATATTTGTCAATAAACCTATTATGGCCAACAGATCCTAACAAAATTCCATATGGAAAAGGAAAACCCCATAGATAACCCAACATAAAGGTCAGTGAAAAACCCTTTCTCCAAAAATAATTCTTTGTTGCTATTTTGGCCCTGGCGAATCTGCAAGTATTGTCATTTTGAAAAAGTGTGATTTTATTTTATTTTTAAATTCTAATGATCCTAGTCAGGGCATTATAGCATATTACCCCATCTACCCACCCCTTAACTACGCTAGTGTTTTTACAACATGCAGGCTCTACGGGGAGAAGGTGGAAACAGCCTTACATATAATATGCAACTGGACAGAATTCATATACAAAATACACATAATTCTTGGAAACACACCTACAGAGTGAAAATTCTCTTTCGCATGAACATATCAGATCTCAGTAAAAAATTATTAGACCTAATTAAGAATTCTATTAGGCCAAAAAAGGAAGCTGAAAAAAGTGCAAAACCTCGCAATTTTTTTAAAATGCATAGATTTACATGAAAATTTGGGATTTTGCTTAACTTACCCCCTTCTTTAAAATCTATATTAGGTAGAGTCCGACCGAAACTGGTTTTCCGGCTGAAACCGAAACCGAAACCGAATATTCGGCCGTGGCTTCAGTTTCGGCCGAAACCGAAACCGAAACTCAGGTATTCAATTATAAAATTCCTTAACATACTGAAATTTGGTGCATTTTATCCATTATTCTGCATTAATTAGGACATGAAATGGAAACACAGTATATAAATTTTGTTATAATTATTTATTTTAATTTTATCTTTTAGGTACCTCTTATATAAAAATAATAATTACTAAAATTACCATTACACTCTTAGTTCTAGGGACTTCCGAAATCAGTTTCGGTTTCGGCAAAAGTTTCGGCCAATTTTGGCCAAAACCGAAACTGCCGCCGAAACTTGATTTTTGGCCAAAACTCGGCCGAAACCGAAACCGAAACCAAACTTTCGGTCGGACACTAATATTAGGCTAATGGGCGCTCTTAATTTTTTAGAGGTGAAAACTACCCTTTATTTCTAAAACCTATAAAATTATACATTAAAGCTTAAGTTGAGTAAAATTTGACTTAAATAAGTTGAAAAGGTGGTATTTTGTTTCTTTAAAACATTATTTGAAATATTTCAGCTCCTAAAAATTAACCCCTATTATGATTAAAAAAATATTTACCCTAAAATAGTATATTAAACAAAAAGGGTTTTAAAAAACGATTTTTGCACACGGGCGAGACAAATTGATGGACCGAGACGAAGTCGAGGTCCACAAGTCTCGCGAGTGTAAAAAGGGTTTTTTCTAACGAGTTTTTTACGATACTTTTTATACGACTGAAAAAAAAAAAAAAACATTTTTTGTGTAAATTTTTATTTTAAAAACAAACGAAAAAAAAAAATAATGAAAACAAGAAACTACAGACTATAATTTAGCAAACAGGAAACTTCATAACTATTTTAAAATATTAATTGTAATGTTTACTTCTGCAGGAATCGTCGCATTGTTGATCGTTTTTTAACGATGGAGACAACATTTTCTGGCACCTTGCTTATACAGTTCTCTGTCGTCGGCATATTGCAGTTTTCTTGCGGCACTTCATTACTCAATTGTTGTTGTGGCTGTGCCGCAACAGACGACACAGAGGAAGAGCCCCCTTCTGGAAACATCCATTTTATTACTGCGAGTCATCTATATAACTTTCGGCGACTGAGCTGGATTTCCATCCACCATGGCTTTTTCAGAGCCAGCAAATCTGATCCAGAATTCACCAATATTGTGGCTGACGACCGCCTAAAGCTCCCGGTATAGGCTTGGGGAGTTTCCAAAATCAAAAATTTGGCGATGTCTTTTGCCATACCGCCAATTTTTTAATTTCCCCAATTTTTTTTGGCGAGTGCATTTTCCATTTTGAAAATTTAAAAAAAAAAACGATTTTTTTTGCAGGAGTGGGGGCCCCGAAGGGCAGAATTTTTTTAAGATGGTGTAGAGATTCCCCCTGACACTGTAAATGATCTCGGCATCTTCGTTTTGGTATTCTCGGGGTTTAATTAACATTGGCTGCCAAAATCCGTCATATTTTCTTTTTTAAGGAAGCACAATTCTTCTCTTCGGCATGCCCCAGAGAGTCCGACTGCCACCACTGCCTGAAAAAAAAAAAAATACCGATAAGTCTTTAGTTTTATTCATTTTAAGTAAGTACTTTATGAAACTAGCACTATTTAAAAACAAATTGGGTAACCCCTGCCTACTAAACCTTCTCACTATAAAAAATGACACCATAAAATAAATAAAATAACTGTGATGCCTACCTTGATTAGCAAATATTTCTCGTCTGAAGCGTTCTTTAGGAAGCGGCAAAAATCATTCTCGCTAAGAATTTTGGACTTCTTTGGCACATAGTTTTCTGATTTTCTTTTATTAGGGCCTGCAACTTTATTTCCCAATATCCGTATTTTGGTTTGCCCTCAGGGTTGATTTTAGCATGGAAAAGGTGCTCCATAATGTTGAAGACTTGTATTTTGTTCGACAGCTCTTCAAAGTACACCAACATAACATTTTCGGAAAACGTTTGTACGTTATTTGCTTGTCTCCACTTCATAAATCGATGTAACTCGGCTTCATATCGATCTCTTGACTTTGTTGGAAGTAGGTTTGACGAGATTAAACTTTGCTTTTTTAAATTTCTTCAGAATCGGACATTTTTTCGCGAAATCAAAATTTTTTGTATCTAAATTGGTATCTAATCAACAAAACAAAAAAAACTATGACGGTTGCTATGGAATAAAGCCTACTTTGAGTTTTCTATATTTTTTTACATAACAATAAAAAACCATAATAAATCATATTGAAAGACAGAACCGTGTGCAAAAAAATATTTTCCTTGCACACATTGTGCCAAAATACAATTTTCAAAGCTTGTTTAGCGTGTGCAAAACCCCATTTTCTAAAGCAGTCGTATAAAAAATTAATATATTATCAGAGTGTTTTGCATGAAAATTTGGGATTAGGCTTAACTTACCCTCTTCTTCAAAATCTCCACTATGCTAAAGGTTGCTTTTTATTTTTTAGCGGTGAAAACTACCTCTTATTGCCCAAAGTATATTGTGCAACAAGTTTTGAAAAAAACTCTTTGCACACGAGTATGAGGTTTTTGCACGAGCCGTAGGCGGTCTCAAATCTACGAGTGTACACAGAGTCGTTTCAAAAAGTGTTGCACACGATACTTTTTCTACGACTGCAGAAAATAAGGATTAATATGCGATTTTTATTATTTTTAATCTTTTATCTTTTGACAGGACTGTGTGAAAATTTTTCATATGCCATGTGAAAATTTTCACACGCTTATGTCAAACGTAAATGACAAAATAAATCATATTGAAAGACAGAACCGTGTGCAAAAAAAACATATTTTCCTTTTTCACACATTGTGCCAAAATACAATTTTCAAAGCTTGTTTAGGTGTGCAAAACCCCATTTTTTTTAAAGCAGTCGTATAAAAAAACCTTTAAAACTTTTATATTAAAGCTTAAGTCACATAAAATTTAGCTCGCACAAATTGAAAAATAGGTATATAATTCTTTAAAACATTATTTAATATAATTAAACCCTTAAAATCAACCCTTATTATGATTTAATTAAAAAAAAATTGTTTACCTTAGAAAAATTAACATGTTGTCACAGAGTTGTAATTAAAAAATGTGACTGCTCAAAGGTATTAATTTTGAAATTATTTAATCCTCAAAAATCCACCCCTTACAATATTACAATGCAAAAAATCGAAATCGAATCGCATGCTCCAAAAAACTGTTTTTTTTAGCATAACTTCTTTAGTTTTTGTGATAAAAAGTTCTTTAAAAAATCATTTTGCTGGTTTTTTCAAAAGCTGAGAGTTCCTATATATTAAAACTGCAATTGCAGCTTCTTTTTTTTCAAAACTAAGCAATTTAAATCGGTTAAAATTTTAAAATGTATTTATGATACATGGATAAAGAAAATTGAAAAAGGGCTACGAAACATTTTAATTAGGGTGGTAATTAGGGGGTTGTTTTTGAAGATTTTTGCACTCAAAAAAATTTGGTCTAACCTTGTTTTAATCATAACTCACTCAACTTTAATGATACATATCTTTTTTTTTAAAAAAAAGGTCTTTTCCAGTGCTTTAAAAAAGTTATTATTAGTTTTCCTCAAAAAATACGTAAATTTTGCGTTATTCGCCTTTGAAACTCTGAAATTTTGTGTTTGATAAATAACAGCTAACATTTAACAAACCACAACTTGGTTTGTATTGGTCCCACAACAATTACAAAAAAACCATTTTATTCGTTTTTTTAAAAGCTACAATTTTGTTACTTACAGTTTTTGATAAGATGCATACTTATCGAGCTATTTGCAAAAAAAAAACGATTAAAAACGTTGATTTTATCGACGAAAAAGTCCGACTTTCGATCGCGAATAACTCGAAATGTATGCTTAGAAATAATTTTTTAAAATATATAAAAAAATTTCCACCCCCAAGATGGTTTGGCAACCACCCCCAAAGTAAAGGCGCCCTTCGGCAGGGCCGTATATAGGTATGGCCGCGCCCTTGGCGGGTCTTAACATTTGCGCCCTCCGCCCCACACACCGGGGTATTTGGGGAGTATGGAATACCCCACGGAGAGCCCGGGGGATTTTGCCGAAAATTTTACAAAATTAAAGTGCAAATTTGTAGATTTAAAGTTTTTTAATCCGAGAATTTCGTTTCTTTAAAATACCAATTTTGTGGTGGAATTTGTGTCAAGTTCTATTTTTTTATATATGAAAATATTAGCCTACTATTTGAAAAAGACATAATTAACATAAAATAATTGTATGTATCTGACTGAAAGAAGTGGATTGTAATTTTAATATACATCCTTATTTAAAGATAATTAAACTTAGAATACATTTTCTAAACAATAAAATCAACAACAAAAATACTGTGCGTAGAAGGCCTACTTAAACAAAACATTTATACTTTAATAAATTTGTTATAAAATTGTTCTCTTAAATTTATTTTTTTGACTAATTTTTTCAATAAAAAACTATAATAATAATATGACTACGGTACTGACAACTGATGAAAAAAAATCATCGCCGATTTTCCGCCCCCAGGTAGCTGCGCCCTTGGCGGGCGCCCATATCGCCACCGCCTAACTACGGCCCTGCCCTTCGGCATGATATAAATTTTGATCCCGGGACTATTCCCTACCTACTGTCAAAATTTCAAGTCAAATGGTTCATTTCCTGGATTATATAACAAGAAAGGGGAGCACAATAAGCCAAAAGGCTGCAGTGCAAAACCAACGATCCAATTATGTATGCATTTTTTATGAAATAACTGTTCTGAAATATTTTGAAACGGTATGTAGATAGATACTATGAAAATTATAAAACATATATACATCTTTACAATCCAATAATATTTTTTTAAAAATTCTTAAAATATATACAGGGTGTCCCAGGATATGTGGGCAATCTCTCGGAATCTAATAGAAAACCCAAAAATATTATGACAAGTTCCCATAAACTTTTTTCCTACGAGCCTTCCCTACCCCTACGGAGATACAGGTACATAACGGACGACCCTGGAAATCGTTTTTTTTTAATAACTTCAAAATACTAGGAGTAATTAAATATTTTTTTAATATGATGGTTACCGGATAAGTCTTCTTAAAATGAACCCATTAAATCATATTTTTCTTATTTAGTTTGCCAGGGACGGACTTAAGTCCATTTAAAAAAAAACTTGTGGTAAAATTTTTAAAAATAAATCATTTATTTTTAATATCTGTAATACCACTTTATACAGGGTGTCCCACGACCAACCGACGCGGTCGATTTCTCAAAAACTTAGAAACGGAAAATTTTGAAAATTTGGTAGAATACTAATATCGATAAGAGCAACTCGTCTAAAATATTTTCAAGATGGTGGCACTTCCGGTTGCACCGGAAGTCGATGCTAACTTCCTTATTTTTAATAGAACGCCCTATATATTATTGCATTTTTGAATTCCCCAAAAAATTCTAGATATACAGTGTGTCCCAAATTGGTGGGGAATGTATGGGAATCTTGGAAACCAAGATAGATAGAAAATCGGTTAAATGGGGAAAGGTTTAGACAAATATGTTGGTAAGCTAATCTCGTTTACTACATGGTTTTATCTATTCATGTTTTTGAGAAATTTTGAAACAACCTGAAACATGCATTTTAGAAAATCGGCCATATTTTTTTTATAAGTGAAAATTTTTCAAATCTGTAAAAACTTCTTTAAGGCAACTTTTTTTGTAGAATATGACCGAGTAGTCAAATTTTATTTTCTACGTTTCGGGTTTTTAGAATCATCATCAACTTTATTTTTTCATATGGACGCCATATTGGATTTTTACGCAGCCAAATAGTGCTTTTTATTCTGATTTCAACAATCTATAACATGTTATAATTTAAGAGTTTATAACCTCATTTATTTCAAAAAACAAATATTTTCTCAGTTGGCCTTGATTCCGTCAAACGTCATTTTTTTTGTAAACAATAAAATATTAGTAATTGGCAAAATAGATAAGCTGAACAGACATTTTACAGAAATATGTTTCGCAAACATAGCTATAACGTTAATACCGTGTTGCAACATAACTACACGTAACAAGTTAATTGAAACAAGCGAAAACAAAAACAATAAAAAGTGGCTAAACTAATATTCCTATACTAAAATGAAGATGTAAAATAACGACTTAAAATTCAAAATGTTGTCCACTTCTCTCAACATATTAACGATATTTTTTTAAATAGTCCTAACTTCCCTATGAATGGTTGACTCGAGGGTTGACTAAGGTATGTGGAATTCTCTATCAACATCCCTGGCTGAAGATGTTGGATTTTCTTTAAAATGTTGGTTAACTGCAGCATCTCGTTGTTGATTTTCTTCAACGTACTTCTTAGGTCTTGGTTTTTTAAAACTTCCGAATTCAAGCAAATTTGTAACCAGTTTTCGAAAGTATGTTAGTTGAGGATGCTGCCTTTCTGAAAAATTGTCGAAATTGTGAGTTGCGCAGCTATATTAACATTTCTTCTGCTGCCAATGACGCTAGATGACAGTCGCCGTAATCAAAGCCAACTGAGAAAATATTTGTTTTTTGAAGTAGATGAGGTTATAAACTCCTAAACTATAACATGTTATACATTGTCGAAATCAGAATAAAAAGCACTATTTGGCTGCGAAAAAATCCAATATGGCGTCCATATAAAAAAGTAAAGTTGATGATGATTCTAAAAACCCGAAACGTAGAAAATAAAAATTGACTTCTCGGTCGTATTCTACAAAAAAAGTTGCTCTGAAGAAGTTTTTACAGATTTAAAAAATGTTTATTTATAAAAAAAATATGGCCGATTTTCAAAAATGCATGTTTAAGGTTTTTTCAAAATTTCTTAAAAACCTGAATAGATAAAACCATGTAGTAAACGGGATTAGCTTACTAACATAATTGTCCAAAACTTTCCCTATTTAATCGATTTTCTATCTACCGTGGTTTCCAAGATCCCCATACATTCCCCACCAATTTGGGACACACTGTATTTTGTGTATAATATGCTATACCTAAGTCTAACCATTTTCGACATATCTTGAATTTTATGTCAAAATTTACTTTCGCAGACCCCAAAATAAGGAGAAATTTTTCTTATACGGCATACTCTATTTTTTAATTTGAGTTGAATTCCCTGTGAAAAGAGGCCCAATTTTGTATATTGAGTGGATATTTTGGGTGTTAATTAATACAGGGTGACTAAAAATTAAGTACAAAAATTAACTGATATAAACGTAAAAAGTCAATTTTTTCAAATGGAAACCCCCTACTTTTATATTTTTATCGTATTTAGCATTAAAAAATAAGGTAACTTTGTATTAAGTGGTATATTCCGAAAATGCATAGTTTTCGAAATAATTGACAATTAAACATTTTGTATTGTAAAAGTGCTATACGGCTCTTTAATTTTGTTATTAGTGGGCCATGACGGCGGGACGCGGCGAAAAAAGACATGGCCCACTAATAACAAAATTAAAAAGCCGTATAGCACTTTTACAATAAAAAATGTTTAATTGTCAATTATAACTTAGGTATAGCATATTATACACAAAATATATCTAGAATTTTCTGGGGAATCAAAAAATGCAATAATATATAGGGTGTTCCATTAAAAGTAAGGAAGTTAGCATCGACTTCCGGTACAACCGAAAGTGCCACCATCTTGAAAATATTTTAGACGTGTTGCTCTCATCGATATTGGTAATCTACCAAATTTTCAAAATTTTCCGTTTCTAAGTTTTTGAGAAATCGACTGCATCGGTTCGTCGTGGGATACCCCACCCTGTATATTTTAATGAAATTTGGCATACATGCACTATGTATCAAAAAGCATTTTTAAGTGTACAACATTTTTTTTTATTTGTCAAACTAGGCAGGTCAATTTCTGTACGAACGCCACTGGTGGAAATAAAAAAAATGTGGTACACTAAAAATTGCTTCTTGATACATAGATTTATGCCAAATTACATTAAAATATCTAATGTGGTATTACAGATATTAATAATAAATGATTTATTTTTAAAAATTTCGTTCAAAAAAAGGTTTTTTTTTTAATGGACCCAAAAATTGCTTTTTTAAATATTGACGTATAATTAGACAACACCCTGTATAATGTAAAAAAAATACCAACCATGATATTTTATTTCTCGTAAACAGTTGATTTTATCAATGTCAATCAAGAATGCCTTGTTTTTAGTTTAAGGTTAAAGCTATCCAAAAATAATATTGTTGAGCCTTTATCATACAGGGTGTCAAAAAAATCGCTATTATTGTGTCAGAGCTAGTCCGTTCCTGGCAAACTAAATATGCCAAATAGGATTTAATGGGTTCATTTTAAGAAGACTCATTTAATTACCATCATATTAAAAAAATATTAAATTACGCCTAGTATTTCAAAAGTTATTTAAACAAAAACGATTTTCAGGGGCGTCCGTTATGTACCCGTATCTCCGTAGCGGAGGATCATAGGAAAAAAGTTTATGGGAACTTGTCATAATATTTTTAGGTTTTCTATTAAATTTCAAGAGATTGCCCTCATATTCTGGGACACCCTGTAGCTATATCCCTCCCGTCTGCTTACAAGCCGTTATAAACCTTCGCAATCGATTTTTATTTTTATCGCAGCTATAAATCGATTCATGAAATATAACTTAGCACCATGGCAACCAGTATTTATAATAAATTACTAAGATAGTAGGTACTCAATTTTGCTCACTATAGTCATAAATCATTTTAACATTTATTTTCTATATGCGTGTTGTTCTCCATAAACAAAATTTTACTTATATACCCCACAAGATTGGTTCGTACAAGTCAGTGCCGACCAGTACACATTGGGGTGACATGTTAAACGAAAAAAAAAATAGGGCCAATAATCCTGAAAAAGTTACATGTTTCAGGAAAGAATATAAGCACGAAGATGTATTTATGGTTAAAAGTTTTTACTTAGGAACCCCCTTTTTATTTTACTTTAATTTTTAAAACTTTATGATATACTCAGTAATTGGTGCTTACGTAAAAATATATTACATTTTTGTGGCAATAAAGGCTCACAACAACTGTAAATAATGTTTATTTTAATCACACACTCTTGCGAGCTAAGTAACGGGGGAGAGTGGAACAAAGAGGAAAATGAAGGGAAAAAGCGAAAGTCAGTAATGCAAATTAGTCAATTAAGGGTACTTTTGTAAATATGTTCTATTAGTCTAAGATCCAAAGAGAGGTCAACCTTCACCTATCTGATAACCGAATAAAATATTTTTTATATCAAATTTCATACATAGACGAATACATTTGAAATGTATTGCCTATCAAAATATGTTCAAGGTCATTTTAAATTAAAAAAAAGATAATTACATTTTTATCAAATGTTCCACCCACTTGTAGACCTAAAAAAATATTGAAAATTAAAGTTTGAAATATAGAGAATATGCCTGTAAGGTCTTGCCTACGTGTTTCCATTTATGGCTACCTGGCAAGCAGGTGAGAACAGGTAAGTTAATATAAAAAAATGCACCGATGTGTTAACCAATAATAATATATATAAAAATAAATAATTATTTTTATGTAAAGACCTGTTTGAATAATTAATATCTCAAAAACTTTAACAGCTATTAAAAAATAATATATAACCAAAATTTAAGACAACAAATTTTTCTAAAAAAAGTTATTAAAAGTTTTTGGATTGGAAAAATAGTTAAATTAAAAACTTAACCTAAACTTCAAAGTAATCTCAAAAGTCCGATTTTTTTCCTTATAACTCGAAAAGTATTGCATTTACAAGAAAGGGTTATATAACCTAAATTAAAGGCCTTGTAAAAATACACAATTAAAGTTTTATAAACTTTCTTGTAGCTTTTATAGTTTTTGAGATATGACTTAATATTTTTATAAAATCGATAATATCCTGAAAACTATAAAAGATAAAGAAATTTTTATTAAACATAATATAAAGGTTCTTAAATTATCTATATAAAAAATTATATAAATATTTCTGATAAGACAAATAATAAGGGAGATATAAACAAAAATGTGTTTTTGACAAAAAAAGAAATCAGTCTAAAATAGTAAAAAAAAAATCAAATTTTTTTATGAAAAGTATTGCAAGATTGTATAACCCAAATTAAAGACCTTGTTAAAATACACAATTAATGTAATATAAAATTTCTTGTAGCTTTTATAGTTTTTGAGATATTACCGTTTTTAATTTATAAAAAATCGGTAATATCTCGAAAACTATAAAAGATACAGAAAATTTTGTATAACCTAAAATAAAACTTTTTAAATTGTGTGTATAAAAGGTTATAAAAATATTTTTAATAAGACAAATAATAAAGGAGATATAAATAAAAATGTGTTTTCGACCAAAAGTTTCAGTCCAGGGAAATAATATATTTTTTTATTTACGTATTCTTTGGAGTTTTTTTGTTATAAATGACTTATTTTATTTTTTTAAATCCGTAATCACTCGTCACTATAGGGATTATTTATATGTAGGTAGGTAGGTAGGTTTAAAGTGAGTGGGTATAACACCCTTCCACCGCGACCGATCGGTCTATTGTGGCTCTATTTATATGTATATAACCAAAAATTAAGACAATAAAAGTTGTTGGATTGGACAAAAAATAAAATTAAAAATTTAACCTAAATTTTAAAGTAACCTCAAAAGTTCGATTTTTTCATTATAACTCGAAAGTATTGAATTTAGACGAAAGGGTTATATAAGTTAATGGTCTTGTAAAAATACACAATTTATGTTATATAAAATTTCTTGTAGCTTTCATAGTTTTTATTACCAAGTAGATGGAACATTTGATAAAATGTAATTATCTTCTTTTTTTTTTAATTAAAAATAGCCAAAAACATATTTTGATGGGCAATACATGTCAAATGTATTTGTCTATGTATGAAATTTAATAAAAAAAATTCATTCAGTTATCAGATGGGTGAAGGTCAACCTCTCTTCGGATATATGTTTTTTTGGCGGATTAAAAACATTTTAAAACATTTTAAAAATTCAAAAAATTACAACTTCCTTTTATTGATATTCTAATAAACAAAATGTAAATAATTTTAAAACTTAAATTTACAGTAAAGCTATACATACAAACAGATACTTAAATTTTAATTCTAAACACCCAAGAATGGTAATAAAAGGCGTTGTAAAAAGTCTTTTTGATAGAATTTAAATAATTTGTTCTGATCAAAACAAAGAAAACAAAAAATAATTTTTAAAAGATATTTTAGTTCAAAATAATTATCCTCTTTATTTTATAAACAAATGGTTTCTAAAATTTAAAAACCAAATTTAAGACAAAATCAAAATAGACCTATTACAAATTTATTTTTACCATAAATTCTTGGCTTATCAAATAAAATTTAACGAATAGGTAATAAATGTAATATTCGTACTATCTTTAAAACACACAAAACACACTATAAGATCTCAAGTAACAAAAACAAAACCATACCTACAATATAAACGAAAACACAAAAAATTTTTTTTATACGATCCCTTGTAAATAGAGGTCGAACGCTGTAAGAAAGACACCGATACGTCACGGTCTCATATGGCAAACCCGTATAAAACCGTGACGTATCGGTGTTATTTTAACAGCGTTCGATCTCTACCATAAATTTTTTATAGGTGAAAGTTCCAGACCATTAGCCAAACGCATAAAAGAACATAGAACATACATTAAATACACAGAATTTTACAAATCAAAAATCTGTCAACAGGCATTTAATAACAACCACACAATAAACTGGAATGCTTTTAGTATTTTAGCAAAAGAGACATGTTCAAAAAAAAAAGAAAAATAAAGGAAAGTGCATTTATTTTATATTATTAAATAAAGATAAAAGTAGTTATAGATAGGGCATTCACGTGCCACCGTCCTCCGGAGGAGCTCTTTATCTCGAAATCTCTGACGTCATTTAAAATTTAGGAATCTTGTGTGACGCGTTATTTAGGGCGTGGCCAATACTATCTGTCAAATGTTAAATGGCACCTGTCAAGCGTCAAATGTCATCTGTCAAATATCAAACATCAAAAATCACGTGACTTAGAAAATAGCCGTTATGCGTAGGATACTTGTGCTAAGACCTAAAATTGATTTGCGCAAACGCGAAAATTTTAAGTCATCCCGTTCGGGCGCTATCGACTAAAATCGTTATTTAACCCTAATGATGATTCTAAGGCGCGCGGTTTAAATTTTTTAAAATTAGCGAAACGTTATACCTATCGAATAGCGAAAACCGCATGGCGCCATCTTTTGCTATAAAGACGCCACAGCTGTTTAAAAATAGTTGAAATTAGCGATTTGAACAGTAACCCTCTAGTAAATTGATCATTGAGGCCTTCATGCTTAAGCATCAGGCTTACGCGTGGTGCTTATATGTATATTTTAAAGTATAAAGCATGCGTTAAAAAAATGGCGGTTATCAAATGTCAAACGTCAAATGTAAAAGTCCAATTATGGTTTAGGAAAGTTAGCACTACGCGGTATACTTTTACCACAGGCGTTGAAAAAATCGCGATCCCCAGTTGCCAAATGTTAAATATCAAACATACTGCATACGTGGATGAGATCTACCTTAAGGTATTACGCATACGCTAAAATAATGGCGCCTGTCAAATGTCAGCTGTCAAACGTCATACGTCAAAACCCACGGGACTTAGAAAAGTTAGGTTAATATCTTAAGGTCTTATGAATGCGTTAAAAAATGGCGACTATCAAATGTCAAACGTTGAAAACACCCAACGGATCGAAGCCCTAGAACTCAACGCTCTGGAGCTTATAGACCATATACCAAAACGTCTTACGACCCGGAGATCTAGAGCGCAGAACACAGCGCACAGTGGTGGAAATACAGTGCTAATATTTAAGGAACAGTGCTGTTATTTGGAAAAACAGTGCTGTTATTTGAAAATACAGTGCTGGTATTTGGAAATACAGTGCCGTTATTTGGAAAAACAGTGCTCTTATTTGAAAATACAGTGCTGTTATTTGAAAATACAGTGCTGTTATTTAGAAAAACAGTGCTGTTATTTGGAAAAACAGTGCTGTTATTTAGAAAAAAAGTGCTGTTATTTGGAAAAACAGTGCTGTTATTTGAAAAAACAGTGCTTTCATTTGGAAAAACAGTGCTGTTATTTCATAATACAGTGCTGTTATTTGGAAATACAGTGCTGTTATTTAAGAAACAGTGCTGTTATTTCGAAATACAGTGCTGTTATTTGAAAAAACAGTGCTGTTATTTCGAAATACAGTGCTGTTATTTGGAAATACAGTGCTGTTATTTAAGAAACAGTGCTGTTATTTGGAAATACAGTGCTGTTATTTGGAAATACAGTGCTGTTATTTAAGAAACAGTGCTGTTATTTGGAAAAACAGTGCTCTTATTTGAAAATACAGTGCCATCATTTGGAAATACAGTGCTGTTATTTAAGAAACAGTGCTGTTATTTGGAAAAACAGTGCTGTTATTGGAAAAAAACAGGAATGTAAAACCTCGTCTGGGAACATCTCCAGCCTAACCACTATAGTTTTATCTGTTTTCACAACATCCCTTAGTTATTTTTATATTACTAACATGAAATTATTTCTAGAGACTTTAAAGATAAAATACTAGGTACATAAAATAAATGTATTTTTTTTTTGTTTTTTTTTTCTACCTGTTTATTGTATTGTTTTACTGAAAATGGTTTTGGACTAAATTTTATACATAAGTTTTTGCGATTATTGTTCTCTTCCGATCATTAGCATTAAACGCCTTCAAAATCAGATTTTTTAAACTGTTTAATCAATAACACAGAACATCAATCTTTGCTTGTTAAATTGTAAAATTCTTTTTTAATTAGGGCTTTGCTGTTTTAACCGAAAGTCTATAATTTGGCAGAAGGTAGAGATAAAATTACAATTCATTTAAAAACCAACTATTTCAATCGTATAATAAATAATTGTAACACCACTGTGCGCTGTGTTCTGCGCTCTAGATCTCTGGGTCGTAAGACGTTTTGATATATGGTCTATAAGCTCCTGAGCGTTGAGTTCTAGGACTTCGATCCGTTGGGTGTTTTCGACGTTTGACATTTGCTAGTCGCCATTTTTTAACGCATTCATAAGACCTTAAGATATTAACCTAACTTTTCTGTCACGTGGGTTTTGACGCATGACGTTTGACAGCTGACATTTGACAGGCGCCATTATTTTAGCGCATGCGTAATACCTTAGGATAGATCTCATCCACGTATGCAGTTTGTTTGATATTTAACAATTGAGCAACTGGGGATCGCATGTGTTAAAAGTATACCGCGTGGTGCTAACTTTCCTAAACCATAATTGGCATTCTACATTTGACGTTTGACATTTGATAACCGCCATTTTTTTAACGCATGCTTTATACTCTAAAATATACATAGCTCACGTTTCTAAATCTAAATATGGGATTTGACATTTGACGTTTGACATTTGATAACCGCCATTTTTTTAACGCATGCTTTATACTCTAAAATATACATATAAGCACCACGCGTAAGCCTGATGATAAGCACGAAGGCCTCAATGATCAATTTACTATAGGGTTACTGTTCTAACCGCTAATTGATAAATTTCAACTATTTTTAAACAGCTGTAGCGTCTTTATGGCTAAAGATGGCGCCATGCGGTTTTCGCTATTCGATAGGTATAACGTTTCGCTAATTTTAAAAAATTTAAACCGCTCGCCTTAGACTTATCATCAGGGTTAAATAAGGATTTTAGTCGATAGCGCCCGAACGGGATGCCTTAAAATTTTCGCGTTTGTGCAAATCAATTTTAGGTCTTAGCGCAAGTATCCTACGCATAACGGCTATTTTCTAAGTCACGTGATTTTTGACGTTTGACATTTGACAGATGACATTTGACGTTTGACAGGTGCCATTTGACATCTGACAGGTAGTATTGGCCACGCCCTAAATAACGCGTCACACAAGATTCCTAAATTTTAAATGACGTCAGAGATTTCGAGATAAAGAGCTCCGCCGGAGGACGGAGGCACGTGAATGCCCTATCTATAACTACTGATAAATGTGTCGCATTAATATCTGTTAATTTAAATAATACATGGTTACCTATGCTTGATGCTGAAGAAATTTCAGGTAAACTTAAAATCAATTAGCACACCACACCACCTTTTCTGTCTTTGAAAATTACAAATATACCAGTCAAACAAAGTAATATGTCATTTATGACAAAACGCCATAAATATTTAAAAAGCTTTCAGAATTTCAGAAGTTTTTAAACCAAAATTTCTTAAAAATTTAGTTTTAATGTATATTTTGTTTTTATTTTAATTTTATCTTGACAACGGTGGCCAACTTGCCACCAAAACGTATATTAGTGTTCTGGGTTTTTTGGGGGTTTCTTCTTTTTTTCTGTTTCAGGCGATCTGCCAATTCATAGGTGTCAATAAGGCTGAGCAGACTCAGTTCGCTATACCCCGGGACCAGGACCGGAGTGGTCCCATTTTTTAGAAAATTTTAACGCGATTTATCCCAACAAAATCATATCAAAATAGGGTTTTTTTTTCTAAATTTATTAAAATCTTGATTTCTATATTTGTTTTTTTTTAATAGTAAAAAACCTTTTTTTGGGTAGTATCGTGATTTGCTATAAACATGGAAGTTTTAAAAATGACATAATCAGTAAACATTTTCTTTAATTTTCTATATCAACAAATAATTTACTTCGAAACGTGTTCTCTGTTCTCCGGACTCTACGAAGACTGAAGGTCTAAGTACTAACGTACGTGGGTGTTTTAAATGTGGTAAGAGGTAGTTTATTTACACAATACTTAAATATTTGGAGATTTGGAGGAGGAGGGTAAACTTTTGCGGGTAGCAGGTTCCATTATATGGCCACTCTAGAGATGAAGGAACGCACAAAGTAAGAAGTTCGGGGCCTCTTAAGTTGGACTGTAAAATTATGTATAAAAGTGGCACTACGTGTTGATCTGTTGGGAGCTACCAGAGAAGGAATTATACTGGCCAACTTCTTAAAGCAGATGCCGAGGAAAAACCTATTAAAGCGCGACAAATCCTCTACAGCCCGTCTGTGCGCAAGAGAAGAATGCGTATGATTATTAATAGGACGAACAGCTCTTCTTTAAATAAAAATAATAATGCTAAGAGTTGTAAGAGACGCAATTTACCAGATATGAGAGCAATAATTTGATCTGGGCTGATTTGGGATACATACAGAGTATATAGATTAGGAGAGAAATACTTTCTGGCTCGAAAGAGGATTCCAAACTTTTCAGAAACTGTTGAGACAAATGTTATGTGTTTGTACCAGTTAAGGTTATTCTCAGAAATAACACCAAAAAGATTAAATGACTCCTTGTTCTGTAGGACTTGGCAGCTTATGTAACAGATTGGCAGACTTTTTTTGGTGACAGCACAGCAGACTGTGTTTTGAAGGCATTAAACTGGACAAGATTTTTGGTACCCCAATACAATATTAGTTTAAGGTCCCGTAAAAGAGATATCTGCATTGACCTGCGCTTGTTTTCCACATAAGGCTTAGAGGCTGGCTTGATATATTGAATATCAGAGTGGAGGGTACAATCGTCAGCAAAACTATAAATAGGGTTGACTGTGGAATAGCGATGATCGTTAATATGAAGAAGAATCAGAGTTGGTGACAGTACTGAGCCCTGGAGAACCCCAGCATTAATTTGGTAAAAGCTGAAAGAATGACCATCTATAATAACTAATATATCTAGATTGAAAAGGAACGTGGAGAGCCAAGTCAAAGCTTAGGTGGAAGACCCTAAAAAAGACTGTTAAAGAGCTCTTCATGCCTGACCTGATCAAAAGCTTGGGATATGTTAAGAGCAACAATCTGGGATTCACCAAGAAACTTAAGTCCAGTTGAATGAGACAACTGGACATACTGCCTGTCATGTAAAATTTTGTGGTTTTTCAAATACTTTAAGATTTGGAAATAAATCAATTTTGCCGTTACCTTACAGACAACTAAAAGGAGATATAGGTCTATAGTTAGAGGAGAGAGTAGCTTTCCGGCTCTCCGGAAAAACGCCCGTGTGGTAGGAAATTCGAAAGAGGCGAGTAACGATGCTGGTACGCCATCCAGCCCAGACGATTGTGTGTGTATGTATGTTGTATTAAAAGAAAAAAGGGTACTCTTGATCAATTTGTTTTTAAAAATTATATCGGAAATTTTATGAGGAACCTGGAGCAAGTGGTGGGGACATTAACTGGAAGATCAAGGGTACTGGTAGCAATTTTTTTGGCAATTAGTCCGGCTTTTGACTTAGAGGTAAAAACAATTTTATCTTCAAAGATTAGGGGTGTAAAAGAATTTGTTCAAAAGTTCCGACCAATGTTTTTGGCAAATTACCAGAAGGGTTTACTTCCATTCGAACAAGAGAGAACTTTATCTTTTATCCGATTTTTTAAACGGTCTTTGGCTTCTGAGAGTTTTATTATACTGATTTCTTGCTTGGATGCTAGCTTGTCGATTTTTAGGACTAGGATTTTAAAGAAAAAAGAAAAGAAATACCTACACCTATTGGTTAACCACGATTAAAACAAAGCAAAACAATTAAAAGTAAGGTAGGGTACTAGTCTCAAAAACTGTAATGTGCTTAGATTAACCATGATGACAAAAAAGAAAAATAAAGAATAAAAAAGGGTAGTTAAATAAACTTAAGATATGGTAAGTTTATTTTTAAATGTGTTGGTATTAGAAAATATCATTGTAGTTCTGTTAGTCTATTCAGAAACCAGAAACATACCGAAAGTGAGTCAGTAATTATATATTATAGCAGGTTTATTAAATAGTCTCATAGGGGAGCAAAATAAAGACTTATTTTTAACAAAAAAACGTTTACTAAAAAAAAGAATGTTTAAAATAGCCACAAACGTGCTCAAAACTGGTAAAGTCGTGCTTATCGATACGGATTGCAGACAGACACTACTGGCCCTAAGGAGACCACGCTGCACCTGGGGTCTGGTACTAGAATGTCACCGTGCCGTGGAGGCTTCCAGCATGAATGTGGTCACTCTCTGCTGGACCAAAGGACACGCGCACTCCAAAGACAACCGCATCGCTGACTCGTTGGCCAGGAAGGCTGCCGGGACAAAACCTTTTTGACCCGAAGCTTTCGTTGGTCTGACAGGGTCTACGATGAGGGACCTAATTAAAAAACACTCTCATCAGCAGTTTACAACACGATAAGATGAAACAGTAAACTGTAACTTTTCCAGGGAGTTATTGCACTATCCTGACAGAGATACAGCTAAACATTACTTGGCAAAGCCTATGGCGAGCCTTCGTCTGATCACGGGCGTTCTTACTGGACATTGTCAACTATGGAAACACCTCTTTAAAATGGGTATAAATGACACACCTCTGTGTAGAGGTTGTGAACAGAAAGACGAGACGGTGGAGCACATCCTTTGTGACTGCCCTGCACTCTCGTCCAAGAGAAGATTCATGCTGGGCGAGTATTGGCTTTCTATGGCCGACATTAAGGAGATTCCACTCGGCGAAGTTCTCATCTACTTTGAATCAGTAGGATGGGCAGCGTACTGAGTGAGAAGTCCCCTTTAGGAGGTAGCACAACGGGCCTACTGAGGCCGTGCAGTGATGTTTTTCACCCTCCGCACTTCCAGATACAGATACAGCCATAATTTTCTTACAAGAAACAAAGGGCAAAATATTTTAAGAGAGATAAATAAATAGCTTCACAAGAGCATGAAATCATATCATGCATTTAAAAAAAAAATGTTGTGTTTTGGTCAACAAAAATAAAAGTATGCTAAAGTAAAAAAATACACCAAAATAATGCAAATAACAGTTTAACTCTATTTAAAAACGACACGTATAAAAATGATTACACAATATTAGTACTTTTACTTTATACTGGATATTGGCACAAGAAAAACTAATTCTGAGCATAAAGAACCTGCGTAAACACTAGTGGCGCCTCTCTCGTTAATTTTGTAAGTTTGTACGTGAGGACGAGCTTACATTTCAATACTGACTCACGAATCATGTAATTTTTTTTTGATTAATTATTTCTTTTTAATCTTTACAAATTTTAATACATAAATATATTACAATAACTTATTAAAACAATAAATATGAGTGATAGGGTAGGTAGTTATAATTAAGTTATTATGAATGGAAACAAGGGTAAAAACAAACAAAGATCTGGTAACACCGGTTGTTGTGTTGTAATACTTACAGCAAAATTGAGTCAAATATAAAATTTTATTTGTTTGGCGTTTTTAGCGAAAATATAGAGAATAGAATTTCCTATCGCAGTGACATATTTTGAGGTTGAAAACTTTTTTTTTGCAAAAAAAAATTCATATACTTTTTTAAATCTTAATTTTAATATTATTTTTTGGGTTAATGCTCACAACTTTTTTCCGACGTTATTTTTAAAGTGAGCTTGCTGGATGTACTTTCATTAAAATTTGACAGCTATATATAATTTTTTTAATTTTACAAAATTTCATCAATTTCTTAGGTTATTTATTGACTATGTCAAAAAAGGAGTAAAATGAACTACAACGTTAAAAGAGTTTTATTACTTAAAATGTTTAATTGATCCTAAAATATTAAAAAACTGCGGAGGGCTACCATTTTAGGAAGTGCATTTTAAACATAAGGGTGATTTTGTCCACTTTTCAGTTTTTTAATTTTAACTCGAATTCTAGGCACTTTTCGTAAATAGTCGTTAACATAAAAGTTGTTTAAAATTAACTTTGCTATCGAAATATCACATTCTAAAGGCAAAAATAAATAACAAGGATATATTCAAACAACAAAGCAAAAAAAAAAGGAAAAAACGCTTTTTTTATTTTTACCTCATAATTTTTTTCCGTAATCTGGGACATTTAGTTTTTGAAACCCACTCCTTATAATTACAATGTTTGACAATTTTATTTTAATAATAAATTTGAAATTACTTTAGCGATCAGTATGAAATTCAAATTCTCTCACATACTAAATGCTAAATTTTGCCACCATGAGACATGCCTAGTGCATAATTACAAGATCACGCAGGTTCTCTATACTCTTTTTTAATGGTTTTGATGTGTTACTAAGAAAACGCAGAAATAAAAAAAGTGTGCACGTCCATTCGTATTTGTTCCAACGTGGTAACGCCACACCTGTAGCGTTTACAAAACTGTACTCGAAGGCAGGGAAACTAGACGATCGTTAATGCAAAACTTTCTGATAAATTTAATCTACAAGCTTAATTAAGCCACTGCTTTAGTCTTGATTTAATTTTTATTTAATTTCACTCTTAAAAATGTGGAATGGTTACAGTAACAAAATATGTACTTATTCTCCATAAAATTGTGTAAACATATAAGATATTTATTATGCACAATTTGTGTACTTTTTTACCCAACCTATTGCACTGCAAAAAAATGGATACATTAGATGGGTGCAAAAAGTACACAAATTGCCCATAATAAATCTCCAAAGTGATTATACAATTTTATGGAGAATTAGTACATATTTTGTTACTGTAACCATTTCACATTTTAAGAGTGTATGGTGTGCTTTTGATCACTTATAGTACAGTTTACTTTACAGAGCAAACTATAAGCTGTTTTGGTTAATAAAACTTAACAGCAAACCCCTTAAAAAAAAACATAGAACCTAAAGAACCAAAATCCGTACTAAAGTTAGCTTTTCTCTGGTTTTTATATGAAAAAAACTGTCAAAAACAGTTTTTTTTTAATTTTAGAGTGAAAAAATTTAATTTAATTGTTATTTAATTGCAATGCTGTTAACAGGAATTTTGTAAAGAATCAAAAAACAATCAAATTGGTTTTTTGATATTTCCTATTGGTGCATTTTTCGCAGAGAAAAGTCGAAAAAATCGCTAAAATTGACTACTTTTTAAAGTAAAAAATAACTTGAACCCTTTTAAAGTTAGAAAGCTGATCTTTGAGAAAATGATTATTTATAACATGTTGTTTAAATATTTTGCAGTGATATTTTGGACGATTTAGCGTATTAACTGTAATTGCCCGACTTGAATGTAGTGAATAGATTATTAAACTTCATATTTTATTTTACACTTGCATATCTTCGATTTCTATATACATTTGGCAAAGAGAGTAAAAATCGGCTTCAACAACGACAGCGTTTCTTAACCTTTCCTTATTCGCGGCCCAATTTTTACAATACAATGAAATGTATATGTCGCAGGCTTATTGTAAAATCCGTCATATTACAATACGTCTAGGCTTTTTTAATGCGACTAAGCGTATTGCAATACTACCGAAGTCATTAGCAATATCACAATATGACTAATAATTTTAGGCGTATTGTAATAAGCCGGACGCTTTGTAGTCTTATTCTTAAAATGAAGCTATACGCGATTATTTTGGAATCTGACTGGATGAAATCCGTGGTATTATAATGCGACTGAAGGCAGGTCAGGCAATTTGAATATAGTACAAATATTACAATAGCAAAAAACTTTTTCTTTTTGGCCTTAATTATACAAAAAATAACAAAAAGGTATTAAAAAAGAAAAGGTTGTCGCAGTATCTCGCAGTATGTAAGTTATTTAATTATTTTAATTTAATTTAAACATAGCATAACCTTATTAAAAAAAATAAAAAAAAGCACTTGCATCAATTTTATTAAAGTGAGCCACTTAATTTGAGGAGTTTAAACTAATAAAGATACAAATAATTGTAGACTTATTATTTATTATTTATTACAGCATGGTCTGCTTTTTGACATTTGCTAGTACATTTCATATGAGCTTTAAAACAAACATTTATTGTTATGACACTGTGCCTTGTTTGGCTTAAGGTATGTACACACCGAAAAAACAAACAAGAACAAACATTCGTTCTTGTTCACCTTGTTTGTATGTGTTGTTTGTTTATTGTTCGCGTTATTTTGTCTACATAGTGCAATCAAATATTTGTTCACTCTCGTTTGACCAGTTGGAATACTTATGGATGACCATAAAAACAAAAATTCTCTTTGATGTACCGACGTCCACTGGAACATGTGCGAACCAGAACAAACAAACGTTTGTTCACCGTTTTAACTGTCTAAACTGAAGAAAAATCTTTGTTCGCTGATGTTTGTTCTTGTTTGCTTTTTCGGTCTATACATACCTTTACAAGAACATTTTTTAAATCCATGTCCATCGAATTTTTAAAATAATCTTGTGGGTTCTTTTAAGAAAATTGTTTTTCGTCCTGGGATATTCATTATTCCATAAGATTGGCAAACAGCAATTTCATCCCTCGAAAACCATCGATTTAACAAGTCATGTCTGGTACCAATTTGATAAACTTCATTGGTGATCTTCACTGCGATCCTAATATATTTTTAGGATCCAATGGTCCTATGTTGCAATAGTTTGGCCGATACCAAAAGGTTTTAATTATTTATTGCTGGTTTCTAGCTTTTTTTCTGCAGCTGACCCATGGCATATCCTTTTCTTTGGTTCTTCACTATTTCTTCATTTTTGCATAAATTGCGTAACCACTCTAGTTCACTTGCGGAATTTGATGATTTGGATTATTTTTATGACATCCTATCCATTTTTATGTGGAAACGTCTATAGTAATTTGTTGGTACATAACATATTTTGGTTCGGATATATTCCCATTATCTTTCAGCAGTACCACCCATTTTAATTTTGTTTATTTTGCACCAATATTACTCAAAAATCAAACAGCTAATCAATGCAACTATCGCAATTCGCCTTGCATGCTGTCAATCGTATTATAATACGACGGATTTCATCGAATCGGATTTTAACACAATCGCTCGCGGGTGAATTTTAACTAAGACTAAAAAGCGACAGGCCTATTACAATACGCCTAAAATCATTAGTCATTTTGAAATATTTTTAATGACTTGGGTAGTATTGCAATAGGCCTAGTCGTATTGAAAAAGCCTAGGCCTATTATAATATGACGGATTTTACAATAAGCCTGCGACATATACCTACAATAATATTGTATTTTGATTTTCTCGGTTCAAAACTACACTACGACCTTATCCTCTTCCGGATGGGTGTAACGTATACGTTACGATTAATAAGAACAAAATTCTTTTTTTTTTCTTTAATAGATTATTATATTTTATTGCGAGGCAAGATGGCCATCACGTGGGAAAATTTTGCAACGTGTTTATGATTTGAGAGAAGAAATCGCCATTTTCCTACAAGGGAAACAGGCCAAAAGCTAAAAATTTTTGCAATGGTTTATTTGTGATGAAATTTAGCTACTTGGTCGATACATTCAGAAATTTAATAACTATATAATCTTGTAACCTGTGAAACCATTGAAAATGATTTAGCCATGCTGTCAAAGAATTTTTATAAGGTATTTTTTTGCTGACAACAAACTAAAAGCAAGTTACGAGTAGGTTATGGATTCATTTCAGAAAATTTCCAAAGGATTTTCAATTGCCGAGGAAAAAACCTTCATAGACTTTACGACAAGTGGCGAAACCAAAAGACAATTTAGTAATAAATCACTCTTTGAATTTTTGTGAGGAGTAGATGATGAGTTTTCTGCACTAGAAACAAGAGCATTTTGCATTCTATTACCATTTTCAACATCCTAACTTCGTGAAACTGGATTTTCTGCGGTGCCTTCTTTAAAGACAAAATATAGATCCCAGCTAAATATAGAAAAAGAACTGAGATTGTCTGAGTGTCTATTTTTAATATTAAACCTTCTTTGGATAACTTTGCTTTGCAAGACAGGCCCAAGAAAGTCACTAATAATTATTAAATTTGTTTTTAATTTAGTAAGTTTTGATGACCAAGGTTTTAATTTCGTAAGTTGTTTGAATTCAATAAATTAATTATTAAATATTACGTTGAAATGTATTTTGTTTTGTATGTGTGTGCTTTCCTTTTAGTCGGGTAATCAATTTTTTAAAATAATATTTTCTCCTGGATACGCTCGCGTCTCCCCTCTAGTGTGCTCGCGCCCCCGGGGATTTGGGGAGTATGGAATACCACCCAACAAAAACGGAGATTATTCCTCGGAAATGTTACAAAATTAAAATGCAAAGTTGCATGTTTAAAGTTTTTTAAACCGAGAATACCGTTTCTTTAAAATACCAATTTTGTGGTGGAATTTATGTCAAATTCTATATTTTCTTTTTATGAAAATATTAGCCCAATATTTAAGAGAGACATGATTTACATAAAACAACTGTTTATACCTGACTAAAAGAAGTGGAATGTAAATATACTATACATACTTATTTGCGAACAGTGGCGTACCCAGGGGAGGGGCCAAGGGACTGTTTGTTCCCCCCAAAAGACTTGAGAAAAAATTATTTTTAAGACCTGGGCCGTAGCTAGCAGGGAGATAATCCCAATTTGCCATTTAAGAGGGCGCCGAATCTTTGCTCTTTTAACGATTTTGACGACTTCTTGGTAAAAATTGGGCATGGCATCCCCAAAATTTTCCAGGTTCGCCGGACTAGCCTCCGGCGGACATAGCTTGCCCCCAAAACTTTTTTCTGAGTACGCCGCTGTTTGCGAGTGATTAAACTTAGAATAAATTGTCTTAACAATAAAATCGTAGTAACAAAAATACTGTACATAGCAGACCTATTAAAACGTAACATTTATACTTTGATAAATTAAAAAATATGCAACAAAAAAGAACTAGTGCTGCTCCCATTTTATAAAATACTAATTTATCCTCAGCTTAAATATTAAAAAAATTCAAACAGTTACATTCTCGCTGTAGATATCAGGATGAATTGATATTTTATTAATAATTAATAATTTGTTTAATATATCAAAAATAGTTAAATTAAGTATCTATGTCGAAAATTTGTCATAAACTTGTTCTGTTGTAATTTATTTATTTGATTCATTTTGTCAATAAAATAATAATAATATGACTACGGTACTGACAACTGATGAAAAAAAAATCATAGCCGAATTTGCGCCCCTCAGGTAGCTGCGCCCTTGGCGGGCGCCCATCTCGCCAACCACTAAATACGGCCCTGATCGAACAATTACAGTTAATACGCTGAATCGTCCAAAATATCAAAATATTTAAACTACGATTTAAAAAGAAACCTACACATTCTACAGTGCCCGCCTTTTGTCTGTTTAAACAACATGTTATAATAATCATTTTTTCGAAGATTAGAAACTTTAAAAAGGTCCAAGTTAGGAATTTTAAAAAAATGTAAGTTAAAAAAATTTTGTCTACGAAAAATGTACCAATAATAATTAGCAAAAAACCATTTTCTTTACATAAGTCATCATCACGATTAATTTAAAATTAAATTAAAATTTTTCACTTAAGAAGACAAAATGGCTGTTTTTGACAGTTTTTTTTTTCATATAAAAAACCGAGAAAATCTAGCTTTTGTAAGGATTTTGGTTATTTAGGTTCTATGCCCCTTTTTTTTTAAATATGGTACCTAATGGTTGGTGGTATGCTGTTAAATTTTAATTACCAAAAAAAATCTATAAACTGTGCTATTATCAATTAAGAATATCACAACCGCAGAGTAGGTGTATTTTAAAAATTCCCTTGCGTTATGTGCGTAACGCGGAACCTGGATTATTTTTACCGTTTACAGATAGTCTACCTAACTAGTTAACTACAGCAAAGAGGCAAAACATTTTTTGCAATGTTATAAACCAAAATTGAAAAGGTTCAAGTCAATATAGGGAGTGCGCCTAAAGATGTTATAAAACGAACATAGTCCATCCTGAAGTCGTTTTAAATATTAATACATAATTGGGAGGGTGTTGCCATGCAGGTAGACCCCGCTTATTAAATAATAATAGGACACGTAAAGTGCCCTAGAAATCCAGGTCAGGGCGCAGGGGGCAGTAATAAGCGCCGGCCCTGGGCCCCACCTGGATGCGCGCGCTCACCTGGCGGCGTCGCGGCGGCGGTTGGCGCCGCAGTTCGAGGCAAGCACCGGCCGCCGCAGCACCGCGTCTCACCACTGCGACATCACCCACTCACGCTCTCACCTGGGCGCCCCACCCCCACAACCCGCCGCCGCGCCGCCGACGGCAGCGACGCCGTCTCAGTCGAGTTCCGCACGGCCCTCGATCTACTGCTCCACGTCCACGTTACGCACTGACCGACAAAGAGCGCGATCGCGGCCACTTGCCCCGCGCGCGAGTTAACGTGTTTGTTGTGATAGCCGGCTTAATCCTTTGGCCACCCCCAGTTAAAATCGTGGAGGCCCTGAGCGCCCCCAAGAGAGGCAGGCATCCTCCGCCGACGGGAGACTCGCGGATTCCTGCCGCAGCCACCTCTGCCACGCCACCACCGTCCCTCAAGAGGGCCAAGCACGAGGGAGCCCAACACGACCAGGATATGGAAGCGCCCCTCAGCGTCGCCCTAAGCCAAAGCATGGATTCTGTAAACACTAACAACGGAGAGGAAGAGGTTCGTAAACTAACCTTATCTGATAAACATGGTCTTTTTTTTAAATATGCGATACTCCGGATGTTCGAAAAACAAACCGAACCAGTAATGAACAAAGCTCACGATTTTTACGATTTTTGGGGTGTTTGGTAATAACCAAAACTAACCATTATTGATAAATCTGGTTCGGTTTTTTCTTAAATTTCATTTTTCCTACTTTCACCCTTTTGAAATATTAAATATTTGTATACACATATTTTTTTAGTCGATAAAATTTACAATAATAGTTTATATATTGGTTACAAATTACAATAAATAATAATCGTTACGCCTTGGGCTATGCAAAACGTCGGTTTTTCTGTTCCATCTAATAAAAGTTGAATGCCTTACTTTGTAGGGCGTGTTTATAGTGTTTATGTTGTATTGTCATGGAAACTACCAGATCCGGCCTGAATTATTTTTTGTGTATTTTAGCGAATACTTTTTAAGATTACTTAAATATTCTTGGATATAATCACGACCGGAACAATACGGTAGTCGATCGATTAAAAATTTGTCTTGTAAGTACTATAATTTTTATGAGTTTATAGAAAAGGTTGAAATGAAAAAATGTAATTGATTTAAAACTCAAAGGACTTTTGGCAACATTCTACTAAAATATTAATAAAAAGCTTTACATGGACACAATCATTAACGAAAACAGAGATTTGTTATCCATTTGCTACAAAGGGAGACAAAAGCTGCTACGGCGTTTTAGCTAGGTCGTCTATTTCTTATTTAGTCAAGAAAGAATAAAAGTTATAGGAATTTTTCAGTTTTGACAGATGTCAGAATGGTCGGTGGATTTTAGGTTATTAGTTTGAACCTGAAGCATAGGTCCCCAAACTTTTTGTTTTGGGGACCATTTGCCATGTTTTTCAATTTCGGTCGGACAGCCTGCTTACTTAATGTTGAATTTTTGCAAATTCATCAACTTTGTATGTGTTTTCAACAAGTGACATGCACTGACTCTTGCAGGTCGTATTCAATCTATAGGGATGACATATGTAGACCATGACAAACATCGTCTTTTACTTTAATCTTTAAAACCCTTACATAAATTTTTTTTTGATCCAAAAACACGTAAATTTTCTTCCTTTGCTTATTAAAAAACCATATGCTAAATATATTCTCAGAAAAATTAGTTTTCGCGTAATTACGATTTAAAGTTTACGCCTGGCCCTTTAAATTTGACGCCAGATGAAAACAGCTTGTGACGACACGAGACCTGCTAAGTTAATATTAGATCTTTTTGCTTTGGCTCTTTATTTCGTTCAGAGAAAAAACACAACATACATCGCTTTTATCAAGGCTTTTATTTATTCTAATTTAGGAAAAATCGCTTTACTGTCAATTAAATATGCAATATAATAAATTAAAAGAGTATAGGCGTGTTGTTAAATTCATCAGATGGTTTAGCGCTGAAATCTATCGTGACGTCACACTAGATTACCGCTAGTTTTATCCTTGTCCATATACTACTAACACAACGGCCATCTTTCTTTAGCGCTTTTCCATCAATTAATTTAAAAACGGCTTGATGAATCAGCGATTAGTGCGCATGATTCATCGATGAATTTAACAACACGCCTTATAATTGCACCCTCAAAAACCATTAGAAATAACCAAAAAAAAAACCTGGAAATTCTAAAATCTGTTGTGTATTATCGTTTAAGAAAAACACCTGGTAAGTAATCATGATCGCTTATTTTTTAAACCAGTGCAATACATATTTGGTTCCGGCGTTTTTGTCAAACAAAAATGAACAGTTTATAATATTCTACTTTTTAAATAAACAAATGGACATGACACTTATTTACTAATTCAAAACCAAAGTGTTTCAATATCCGAAGTAGCTCCGCTTGCTATTCTATTTACTTTGCTGTCTTCTGAGATGTAATATTGGAACCTAGCCGCTGTAGCCATGTCAGCAAGGCATTGTGAATATTTGTGGTTAGCCCCTCTAGTTCTGTTATTTAATTATACAATTATTTTTAACCAACAAAAATATGTGTAAGGGTCTATTATCTACATTTCTTAGGAGTAAAGTGTTATGTCCTATTTGATTGGCACTGATTCGAGGCAATTGTAATGTAAATATAGGCGTACCGTAGTGTGCCAGGCCAATTTCCGGCCTGACACACTTAGTGTGAATATTACACGAAACGTTTCAGCATATTTTCCTCCCTATCATTACTTCGTTATCGTTCCACCTAAAGGGAAGAGATTTGGTATGTAAATTCACATAAGTATTATCCATGGAAAAATTGCAGGAGTTATGTCGAGTGGTTTCTGAGATATTCGATTTTGAAAATCTTCCATTTTACATACTGACTTACTCATTGACTCATCAAAATTATAGGGCGTAAGGGAGTAGAAACTTTAAATTTGCTATGTATGTAGGTTAAGAAAAATTCTAAGAATTGTACATTTTTACTGGGATTGCACAGAAACAGGGGCGGTAATATTGTATATTTAGGGAATTTTTTAGTAGTTTGCAATCTGATGGAACCTAAGTTTCTTGGGTCATAATTGTCTTGGAATATACAATGCAGGCGGGATTTTATTTACTTAACAAAGCTAATTGATACATTTTACGTATCAGACCCCAAAATAAGCGCGATTACATGGGCGTATTTAAGGTGGACAGGGAGGGGCAGCTGCCCCCCTTGCTCGATCATCAAAAGCTTGAAAATGGTTTAAAGTTCTTAAATATGTTATGTATAGCGGGTGGTGCGTCGCCGAGCGGAATAGGGAAATCCCATATAAATTTTAAGGGGGTTAATTATTGGCTCCCCTGGACATTTTACAGAAAAAATGTAAAATAACTTTTTGAAGAGACCAATCTGACAAACCCTTGAGCCAAGTTTCAAAAAAAATTAATAAGCGAATCTTGAATTAATTCAATTAAATATAATTGCAAAATTACCAGGTTCAGGTAAAATCAAACACCAGCCACCAGCAAATAATTTATTATAAGGCTTTGTCAAATCTCACGTACAGCCGAATACAAAGAATGTTTGTTTTTTCGTTTCATTAATCTTACAACCATCACATTTAAACTAAAAGACACGTTAACATTAGTTTTTTATCAAACATTTTATTTAATGTAACAATTAAGTTTAACTAATAACAATTATTACTATCGATCATTAAAAAAATAATTTTATCATACTAAAATTTAATGAAACCAATAGCAGTATCTGAAATAATTGTAAATGTTTAACCCAGAAGATCGAAAATAGATCCGAAAAAAAAGAACTGAACTCTTAATATTTTACTAGGGAAAAATTAAATAAAATACAATAACTTTTTTTAAAAATAATAGAGAATTACATAAAAGCATTAATTAATCAAATGTTCAAACAACCCCCCATTAACAGCTAAACAATATCCCAACCAATCATAAAATTCATTTCTAACGTTGCTAAGTTGATATTGCGAAATTTTATTACATTCTAACAAAATAGCGTTTTGTAGCTGGTTTAAATTCTAAATTTTACACTTTTGTAAATGACACTTTTTAAGTGACCCCACAGAAATAAGTCGGTGAAAGATCAGATAACCTGGCTGGCCAAAATATCCGGTACCGTGGACAAATAATATTGCCGTTAAAAGCATTTATTAGGTATTCTCTAACCATACGGGCATTATGGGCGGGGCAACCATCCATTTGGTACCAGATCATTTGATCTTCCCGAGCAACTTCTTCCAAGGCGGGTCCAATTTGATTTTAAAATAAGTCCAAATAGGTTTCTGCTGTCAGGTTATTGTCCATAAAAAATGGTCCAATGATATGGTGTCCGATAATTCCCACAAATACATTTGTTTTTTGGGGATATTGTGTCCGAGTATGAACAAAGCGATATTCATTTCCTTGGCTCCAATACCGGCAATTCTAAATATTTGGTTCATTGTTGAGGCTGAATGTACATTCATGGTGGGGAAATAAACTAAAAACATTTCAGATACTGCTCTAAAACTGTTTCCCGCATAATGCCACCTAATTATGGATACTTTTTCGTCGATTGAATAATTCATATTTTTTTTCAAATACCCAGAGTCACTGATTTATTGACACTTTTCATGTCAGGGACAATATTCATTTTACCGGTGCCTGTTTGGTTTTACCTGAACCGAAAATTTGGTAATTTTGCAATTCCATTTAATTGAATAATTCAAGATTCGCTTATTAAAATTTTTGAAACTTTCACGAGGGCTTATTAGATTGGTCTCTTCAAAAAGTTATCTTACATTTTTTCTGTAAAATGTACAAGGAAGCCAATAAGTGGACCCCCTTAAAATTTACATGGGATTTGCTATGTTCCGCTCGGCGACGCACCACCCGGTATGTTAAAAATATATGTTGAAAATATTAAGAACTCAATAAAATTAAGAAAAAATTTAAAATTTTTTCTAAAATGGCAATGATAATCTAAATATAAAAAAATTAATATAAAAAACTAAGTATTAAAACAATTAGCTTGGCGATTTCAATTCGATCACTTCAGATCCAGATTCCTAAGTCAAAGGCCACCAAGGTTAGCATTCATTCTGCCCCCTTTATACCCCAGTCTGAATACGCCCAAGGCGCGATATAAGGGACATTTAAGTTCATACTTCGTATCCAGTTTAAAGGTTAGGTTCTACGTACTGAGAAAAAAAAACATAAAATTCCCTCCCCATTTTTTTCGTTTATTGAATTTATAAAAAAAGAGAACATATCAAACCAAAAACACTAACGTAAAATAAGGATCAAGTTCCTATCAAAAAATCTGGGCCTCTTTAAGTACTGAGATTTAAAATAAGCTAAGTACTGTCTACAATTTTATTCCATTCTTTTTTGACTTGACAAGGCTTTTACTGGTTAATGAAAAAACTGTCCGTATTAAGTAATGAAAAAACAACATTCATTAATACCAATAGATCAGTAAAAAACTTGCTAAGTCAAAGAAGAGTGAAAAAAAATTGTGGACAGAACCTTGTGTAATTTTAGATCTTAGTACTTTAAAAGGCCGAGATTTTTGGATAGAAACTTGGCCCTTAACGTATTTTTGCAGTAAAAAGAAGTAAGGTTTTTCACTTAATGCTGCTAGCATTATTTTAATATTCCAATAATTTCCTATTAACTAAAACACCAATGTTTACATAGTGAAAAAGACGCGTGGCCAACGCCCCCTCCTACTTCAATTTTTAACGATATTGGGTGACGATAAATTCTATTTTGGCTTATAATAATTACAAAATTAATCTTAAAAATTTAAAATTAAATATTATGAAGACCAAACTTATAGGGTAATAGAAAAAATTATATACTTTCCTAAAAAGTAGAATGCCATTTTCTCTCTCTTCTTCGCATCGAGCATCAAATAATCCGACTCAGGAAAAGCGGCATTTTGCTCCCTTGTAAAGAAAATTTTATACCATTTTAACTTTTTCGAATTTTTTGCTTAATTAAATATTTAAGAAGGTTATTCCTCATTAAAAAATATAAAAAAAAGTTTTTATACATATGGCTCCGAAAATGCATAGTTTCTAAGATATGGGTTGTTTTAACTTTTTTAAAAAATAGGTATTTTGTAGTTATTTTCTTGAAATTTCTCAGTATTATTTCTAATAAAAAGGGCATAATTAAGCCTAGTTAAATTAAAATTATCAAGTCCAGAGGCGTCTCAGAGGACACCTTATCGAAATAATTGTTAAAAAATGTACGCCATTGACTTGTCCTGTCCTGCAATTTTTTACATTTTTTTTAGATTAGGCGACTAAAATTACAACTTTTTTATCCTTTGATATTTTTAGTTGCTTAATTAAATAAAAATATCTATAAAAATAGCAAAAAATCAATGGCATACATTTTTTTAAAAATTATTCTTGATGGGGTGTACCCTGAGACGCCACTAGACTTAATAATTATAATTTAATTAGGCCCAAAATAGGTCCCTATTACTAAAAATAATACTGACCAATTTCAAGATAATCGGCTACTGGGTATTTTATTTGGGATAATAACAAAAATCTTATTTTTTTTTCAGAGTTACTGTATCTTAGAAACAACGCATTTTCGGACCCATATTTATAGAAACTTTTGTACCCTGTACAGCGTACCTATAATATTTACAGTTACAATTATTGTAGCAATAATATACCTGAGGAAGTATGACTTCATGCTAAGAATATTAAGTTATTAAGTGTTGCAACGTAATATCAGCATTTGCTTTGTGTGTTTTAATTTGCGTTACCATCCAGCTTTAATTAAAATAATAAGTACGTGATACAACAATATTTATACATCTACCTTTTATATTCCTATAACTGATTGACTCATTATTGATTATTGCTTATTTAAAAACTTCTTCTACGGAGCACCTGTTACAATTTTAAGAACCGGTTTATATATATATATATATATATATATATATATATATATATATATATATATATATATATATATATATATATATATATATATATATATATAATATATATAGGTTCAGACTTGTGAAAAATATAATACAATAGGTAGGAATCGATTTTTTTTTTGAATGATTCAATTCCAAATGAAATCGATTCCACATATTTTCCATATTCGAATTTTCAAATTTTATTTAAGATTCTTAATATGCATTGCATTGATTTTCGGAAATAAGATAAATAATGTTATGACATCTCCTTATTAACATCTTTAAATAAGAAAACACACGTAACATGTGATTTTTAACCTATGTTGTTTTTCAGGTCCAGAGAAACAACATTTAATTGAAGTTTTTTTTTCGTAACCATAAATTGTGTATTTAAAAACGGGCATAAATTTTACTTGCATTTGATCTTATAAGTTTTGATTGCTCGATCTTCATAATTGTTTAATATGTTATCCTTAAGAGTGCATTTTTGCTACACCTTAGAGGTCGGGCGAAAGGACGCGGAGAAGGTGGGCGGAGACTTACAAACTCCCACTACCACAATTTTCGTATGGCAGCATTAAAAATATTATATTTTATTTAGGTTCTTCCAAATTCGGTGTATTGATGCGATGTTGTTTCCGATTGCAAGCCTACAGGAGATAACGTTTTTCGGTAACTATTTTTTACTTAAATGACATAAATTATACACCATTTTAAAGGTAAGGAAATAATCTATGCCTCTGCTGTAACGGATTTTTGTAATATGAGTCGAGTTAAGAGAAAATAGTATCTAAACATAACCAATTTTAGGGTGACTTTCACTCAAGGAAATATTAAAAACTAAATCCAAATTTAAAAAACTATTACAGCAGAAGCCTAGATTTAAGTGTTGGCTGTTATATAGTTTTTGAAAATTATTGATAACTTATACCGTTTTTGAGAAAAGCATTATGCCCCGAGCCCCAATTTGATCCAATTTTCGCGGTGCGAATGGACTCTTAAGGTAACCCTAAGAGACTTGCAAAAATGAGTTTTAAATTTTAATCAACAAGCAGGGAACATATTAAACGGTATTTGAGAAACATCCTGTAAAGTTATAGCAAGATGTCCCATTTATAAGTTGCCTGACATTATTTTAAGAATCACATTTAAAAAACTAAAAACGAAAGTTTAGCATCGCAAGTTATGAAGTATGTTCGTAAAAATGTTCCACTTATGCAAATTTGAAGAATATTTACCAAAAACTAATTTGTTTAAGAGTTACAGTACTTCAAAATGAGGCAAAAATTATATTTCGCGGCTCGGGCTCCGTGCTTAAATCTTTGTCGCTTGATTCATCATCTGTATTATGAACTATCATTCGTATTACCATTTGTAACTATAAAAACTACAGATGATTTGGATTCGTAATTCGATAAATAGGAATCGATTTTCTGGATACGATTTCTTTTTTTCTTAAAAAAGGAATCGTGATTCGTATTGGTGATTCGATTCCTTTACGATGATCCGGATCCGTAAATCGATTCCTTTTAGTAAAAAAAAGTGAAAAGAAATATTAAAGTAACGTATAATTTCGATTTAACGTGGTGTAAATAATTTACTGGTACCCCAAAGTACTAAAATAGTGCAGTCGTAGAAAAAGGTTGTATGTACTCATACTTTTCTATATTATATATATATATATATATATATATATATATATATATATATATATATATATAATATTATATATATATATATATATATATATATATATATATATATATATATATATATATATATATATATATATATATATATATATATATATATATATATATATATATATATATATATATATATATATATATATATATATATTGCTTATAAACTTGTTTAATGATAAATAAAATAAATATCTAAATTGATAATAACTACACAAAAAAAAACATTAGGCGTTTAAAAAATACCTTTGACAGACTGAAAGTAAAAATGGAAAACAACCGAACGGCGAAAACGATCACCTCCTCGATCCAGGTTTACTGGACGTTTGTTGGCTTTTTTAACAGCGGGGATATCGGTGTATGAATAAAATATCAAGTAGGACATATTTTTCACACAGTCTGAACCCTGGAAAAAAATTCACACAAGTGTATGAAATTAGTCACTTTCAGGCCTTGTTACCCGTGTGTTTATTGGTGTTTTTATAGCAGTCATAGGAAAAATTATTTAATATGTAAATGACAATGAGCTTTGGCATAAAATAATATTAATTTAAAACCTATTTTTTTAATATTACAATTAATTACGTTATATTACAATTATATTACAATTACTTTTCATATTACAAAAATAATCAATTGCTTGTACGTATCGATAAAAACCGTTCTAATAGACCATAATCCTATATTTACCGTTTTGCAGTTTATCGTATTTAACGGTAAAATTTGTATGTTTGAAAAAAATGTTTAATGTTATGCTGGCAAAATATTTATATTAAAAAGAGGAAACTGTGTGCCGTTAATACTTCCAGCGATTTGTCTAGCTAGATATAGTTAGTAGCCTATTTGACTGTACATTTATAATTCATGAATAATAAATTGCTAATTTTATGTCTAGAGCACAGAAGCATTTACAGTGCTTATGTCTAATTGGATTTAATTGCAGTGTTAAAAATATTTCGCGATTTTATATAAAATTGGGCCAGTGGCGTATCCAGAAAAAGTTTTGGGGAGGGCAGGCCATGCCCACCGCAGCCGCCGCCGGAGGCCAGTACGGCAAATCTACAAAATTTTGAGGGTGCTACGGCCCTGTAAATAAAACAAGAATTTCAAATGTTACCTTACCAATATATTAGGTATTCATTTTACTTAACTTATACTTCACTACAAAATTAAATTAATAAATTAAATATATATCTTAAATTAAAACAACACATAAAATATTTATATTTAATCGGCGCTTACCTTTAGCTAGTTTTTCCAATACCTCATCGGAAGATACAGATATTTCGGTATGCTAAATTTATTTGCTCGTTTTTTTTAAGTAAAATTCTTTTACAAGTCTTTTGGGGGGGGGGGAAATGCCCCTTGCTCCCGCCCTGGGTACGCCACTGAATTGGGATGTCATACATCTACGAACTTTATAATATATATTCTTAAAAATAATACCTTCTTCTTCTTCCCTGGGAGCCGTCTAGATTTACTACCGGAGGCAGCGCAGCCTCTTGGGCTTTTTGTGCCTAATCTCTCATTATCTTTTATATCAATCCTCCCATTAGTTTTGTTCCTTCTACGAGTCTATATAACCCTGAGACTGGTTGGTTGATAAATTCCTGTGGGGTCATTTTTGGTTGCCCAAATAATGCCTGTGTTTTGTGATTTAACGCTTCACATTCGCACAGGATATGGTAGGCTGTCTCTTCCCCCTCGTCGCACATTCTGCAACTTGGGTCCCTATTATATGAGCCCATCTTGTGCAGGAATCCTCTCAGATTATCGTGCCCTGTTAGCAGCCCTACTGTTATGCAAAGTCTTTTCCTACTTTGCCTGAGTAGTTCTTCCTTCGTTCTTTTGGATGGGCCTCTTATAAGCTTTTTCCATGTATTATTCTACTGAGGCTCCCCCAGTATTCCACGTATTTGTTTTGGATTAATTCCCCGGTTTGCCCTCATGCTGTGGTTTTGGTCACTCCAAAGGCCGGTTCTGGTACAAAGTATGGTGTGGATGATCCCTGTCTTGTCAGCTCATCCGCTTTTTCGTTGCCTTCTATTTCCGAATGTCCTTGTACCTACAGGAGAGTTACCCTGTTGCGTTCTTCCAGGACTTCCAATTCTTTTTGGCATTCCCATGTTAGTTTGGACGTTACCTTAGGGTTAACAAGTGCCCCTAGTGACGCCTGGCTGTCTCTTATTATGAAGATCCGTTTGTTTTTATAAGCCCTCCTGTTATTTTTTTTGCACAGTGCAGTAAAGCAAATATTTCTGTTTGAAATACAAAACAATACCTTAAAAATACAACAGAAACTATTTTCCTTGTTAAAATTTGCCATATTTTTAAACACTTTTTAGGCTCCTACTTAGTATATATTTAATTAAGATTGAAAAATATTACGACCTAAAAAACATGTTTTTCTTCAAACGTCAGTAAATCCGTTATTACTCGACTGTGTAGGCGACCAAGAGGTTTCATTTTTCCGGAGCTTTTCTTTACACTTTTCCGCCGGCGAAGGAAAAAGTGTTATCATAGCAACATAGATATAAACAAACAACAAAACAAGCGTCAACAACTCAATATTAATTAAACTAAAAACAAAATTAAAATTTTTATTTATTACTTAGTTGAATATTAAATGTAATTACTTAATAACTGCTTATCAATACAAAATTAAAGCGCAATAGGAGACGTAATTAAAAAAAAATATTGTTGACAGTGTCCACTGACAGCTTTATGTTACATTACTATAGTAACTATTCATCGAAACCGGTCTAAGCCGCCTTGCGAACCCACTTATCTTTAATAATTAATACTATTAAAAAGAGATGTTTTTGCATTAATTTGTCGGCGTTTGACAAAAAAACAGCATATTTTATTTGGAGGAAAAGTTACTTCAGGCTATAAGCTACTGTATCACTGTTTACCGGCGCGCATATGTAAAATAATATACTATTATTAAAAACCGAATCGTGTACAACTAGATTGTGCAATATTTTAATAATTTTATAAGGAGTTCCAAAACTTTTATATCTATTGGATATTATTTTAGGCTCTTTACTGGACCCCATTTTGGTATTGTTAGTCATCTAAGTGTGTTGTAGACCTTTAATTTAAATAATAAAACCCTTTTGTCTTAATACAATACCTTTCGAGTTATAATCAAAAAACCGATTTTCGGGAGTTTTTCAAGGTATACATTCCTGGAAAAAAGATTAGTTTCTTTTTATATTTTGAATTTTTTCTGCAAATTTTAGTTAATTTATGATTTAAAAAATAAAATATTTTTTTATAACAAAAATACCCAAAAAGTTACCTAAATATTTTTTTTTTTTGTAGTCAATATTATAAAAAATGTAAAAACATATAGCTTGCATATTTATTATATTTGCTGCTTTTTGGATAAGTGATAAACGGACCAGAAGAAGATTGATAGATTGATTTGTCAATTGTTCATAAACGACCATTTTTATGGTAAATTATACTTATTTTATTCTATTAATTATAGCTGAGTGACAAGTTAATCTGTCAATTACGTATGAATACCATTTTAATTTAAAAATCATACTAATTAATCACTGCTTTAATTTGTCAAATAAATAAAACTGATAGATTAATATGTAAACTATAATTATTTTTTTCGAGGATCGCTTATTAACGTATAGAAAATCATGCATTAATAGCTCTGAATAATGCATGATTTTTTATTATTTAATGATTATAGTATAGGCAACTAAAAATACACAAACAAAACTTGAGTCTATTCATAACCTTATCACAAGAATAACAGTTAATAAATTACCGTCTGTCAAGTTGGTTGCGCAAAATCGAAACAAATCCAAGAGAACTATTTACACAATTTGTATAATACCAAGACAATCTCCGAAAAAATGTTTTCACTAACTCAGGCAATAACTGACGATTAATGATCTTAATCCTTAACGCGAGAGCTAGACTTGCGCGTTAAATGGCCTTGATCATTAATCGCCCTTATTATTACCCAGAGCTGGGACGGATCCTTCAAAAAAGGAATCGATTCACGGATCCGGATTCTCGTAAAGGAATTGAATCCGCAATCAATCCAGGACCGATTCTATTTATGGAACAATTCGGATCAACTTTAGTTAACGTTCAATTACTATCGGATACGAATGATCATCTTAGTTTATACTATAAAATGTCAGATATGAATTTATCGTCAAAGATTTTAGCACGGAGCCTGAGCCGCGATATATAATTTTATCATCATTTTGAAGTGCTGTAGCCAAATTAGCTTTTGGTAAATATTCTTCAAATCTTAATATGTTATTTTTGAGATCAACATGAATTCAACCTTAAATGAAACAATTTTTTGAACACTATTTCAAAACTTGCGATTGTAGATTTTTATAAGGATTTTAAATGTGATTCTTAAAATAACCTGAAGCGACTTATAAATGAGACATCTTATTGTAATTTTACAGGAAGTTTTACCAGTATAGTCTCTCTTAAAGTATATCGCTATGGCTTTTGATGGACAATACCCAAATAAACCTTTAAACATTTTATTACCTATTGTTATTGGGTAAACCTATTATTTCATAATGGCAGGGGTGGGCCAGGTATTTCTTGAGTACTGACCATTGGGTATATAAATATTTCGGCTAATATTTTAGTGAAAGTGTTGAATAACTAATCATTTTTCATTAGATGCAAACAGGTTGTAAAAAATGTGTATGAAACTTTAGTCAGTAGAGGACTAATTTAACAAGAAGCTTTAAAAGAAACCTGCCTACTTACAAAAAATCCAATATCATCGATAAGGGATATTATTATTAGTGAAGAATTGAACAAAAGAAAAAAACGTAGTGATTTGCAATCTCACCGTATAGACAATAGTGATCAGGACCTAATAAGAAGGAAAATATATTGTCTTTATGAAAGGGGAGTTGTTCCTACCTTGGATAAACTGAAAAAGAAGCTAGACGAAGACGAAACCAATATACATATTAGCCGTGCTACCCTCCATAGAGTTGTTTGTAAAATGGGATTTAAATACCGCAAAATAGACAAAAGACAAGTAGTAATGGAATCGCACAGATTACGCACTTGAAGATTTAATTACCTTCAAGAAATTAAAAGATATAGGTAAGAAAACAGATCCATAATTTACCTTGATGAAACATGGTTCGATACACACGACACAGTATCCAAAGAATGGGTTGATTCCAGTCAAAACTGTCAGATGAAAGCACCTTCAAATAAAGAAAAACGCATTACCATAATACACGCTGGTTTAGAAGACGGATTAGTCCCAAACAGCTTGATGTTGTCTGCAAAAAATATTAAGGATTCTAGCTTGGATTATCATGAGGATACAAGTGCAGAACTTTTTGAAAACTAGTTTTAAAATTATCTTTTAAAACATATTTTAAACAACAGTGTTATTGTCATGGATAACGCAAGCTTCCACAGCCTCTGCTTTACAAATCACCAGTCATCCAGTTCAAACGAAACACAAATATTTGTTAGAAAATGATATTTATTTTGAATTCAGTTACAAATAAGCGCAACTTTTGAAAGTCCTAAATTCATATGCAATTAAAAAACAATATGTATGTGATAATTTGGATGAACAGGCTGGGGATACTGTCTTACGTCTTCCTCCGTATCACTGTATGTTTAACCTCATAAAGCATTTGTGGAACCAAGTAAAATCAAAGATAAGAGCCGAAAATGTTACACGTTTTTTAAGTCCCAGTGTTATAAATTTGATAAAAATGTAATTACTAACATACCAGTTGAGAGCTGAAAAAATTCACTACAGCACATTCACTACAACAACATAAATCCTATTGTAATTAATCTCAATGATGACTTTGATAGTGAAACAGAATTAGATTTAGATATTTAGATTCAAAATGTAATTATGTATAGATAATATAGTTATAAATTTATCAAAACTTAGCATATATTTAATTTCTTAAATTAATTATACCTACCTAAATAAACAATAAATTATAAATCTTTATATTAGTAGTTATTATAGAGTCCGTCCCTAATGTTCTGTCCTTTAATACCTACTGATCCGCAGTGTTATTGTTGTCGGCAGGTATAATCCATAAATGAAGGCAAAAGCTAACACGGTATACTTTGAGACAAACTATACCAGTAGGTAAAAATTTGAAAATTTAAAATGAAATATTTAAAATGGAGGATTTTGGCATTTTTAAACCAATTTGCCTTTGATTTGTGATATAAGGATTTATGGGGGCTAGGTCAAAATTTTGAAATTAAAAATCTTGAGTGAAAATTAAGAAATTTAAATTGTCGTGTTAAAATGGCGCATTTTGGCATTGTCTCAAATGTAGAAATATAAGGATTCGATTCCGTTTTGGAACCGGATCTTTCCAAAAGGAATTTCGGACCATTTTAAAATTATATAACAAATCCGGATCACAGCTCCTATTTTTAAAAAATAATTGATTCCAGCCTTCTAATCGTTAAAAGGAAATTCGATTCCTGGATTCGATTTAAAAAGGATTCGATTCCTACCTAGCTCTATTAGTACCCTTCTTGGTTAAGCGCTTTGAAAGTGTTTTTTTTTTCATAGCAATTTCATAGCAATTAAATATTACTAATTTATTACCACTATTAGCTTTAAAGAATAACATCTAAAAAAAATAAAATTTAATTTTTTTTTCTTCCAGTGTTTTTAAATCTTTACCTATCTAGTGTATAGATCAACATACAAAAAATAAATTTAATTTCGTTACCACAACAACATATTTTAAGTTCCGGGTTGGCTTAGCTTTAAAATATTCCAGTTGGATCTATTTCCAGCATGTCAATAAAGAAATCTTAAAGTCATCATTTTTATAATTCGCTGTGTTGCCACATTTTAGAAATATAGATATCATAACTTAAATAATTACAGTTTAAAGGTATATCTTTAAATGTATACCGAGTATTTTAAAAAAATATGGGTCACCGCCTAATAGAAGATTTCTTGAGCTAAAATATTATAAAAACATAGGCCCCGTTTTAAATTACAGGGTGGGTATTAAAAAATAAATATCAGAAATTCCCTTATTTATACCACGCTTGTATTAGCTTCACCTGTACGTTTCTATGTATTATGTAACGGAATCTTTTAACTTAATTTTCACCAATTTCAAGAAGTCTGATTTACTTGAAAATTTGTATGGGGGTCAAGAGCCGATGACAATACAATTATTTCATAACTTTGTTCTAATGTCCTAACTAGGAGCATCAGAATAAAAAATACACTTTCTCAAAATGACAATACTTTCTACAAAAATCCAGGCTACTGGCAACAAAAATTAAAAAAAGGGTTTTTACTGACCTTCACGTTGGGTTATCTATGGGGTTTTCCTTTTCCATATAAATTTTGTTAAGATCCGTTGGCCATAATAGATTTATTGACAAATATAAGATCTAAAAATCGAGGCTCTCGATTAAGATTACTTTTTATGTTGTTTTAAAAGTAAAAAACAAAAAAATAAATTACAGTTTAAATGAAACCAAAAAAGCACGCTTACGTTACGGCGTGTTACATGGGGGAAGGAGGGGGTTAAAAATCTCCAAAAATTGCGTCCCGATCTAAAAATACAAAAATCGGGATATAATTATTTTTACAAATGGAACACCCTGTATTTTATTGAAAATATAAATTTTTTACGTTTTCCCCTTTTTAAAAATATGTCATATGTCTATTTTCGGATAAGCAGCTTTGTAACAATTCGACTTTAAATTTTCATTTTATATGCAATAAAGCACCCCTCCTTAGGTCTAGTAACCCGTAAAAGCCAAACAGAACTTTTATGTTAAATCCCGCTTGGCCAACGATGACCACAGAAGTTTTATTTGGCTTTTACGACTTACTAGACTTAAGCATTGGTTCGTTGATATAAAATAAAATTTAAATAATTGTACAAAAACTTATTCCAAACTGACATGTTATTATAAAATAAATTTTTAATTCAGTTTCAGTGAAAAAAAATTTCCAATGTACCGATCTATTGTTTTCTAAATGTAATACTAAATATCTTCATAAATAAAATCCCAAACAGTATCCTGATTAGTTAGTAGTAAGTATTAAAAGTGAGGTGGAATATTTGCCCTCACACTCTTGTTAGTAGTCTAAATTCGAGGTGTACTCGGCAATGTTTTAATTATAAGTTTTTCAATAGAAAAAGCTGATTCTAAAAATATGGAAAAACCCGTTATCAAAATTGAGAAAGATTTCTGAAAAATTCTAAAAAACTTAAGTTGATAGCATGATAACAGAGAAATGTGTATCATGTTGAAATATTCTGTAACGAATATCATATTTCGGAAAAAATCCAAGATTTATATGGGAAAAATGCATTTTAAATTTAAAATTCCCACCAAAACGCTCCAAAGTGACTCCATAGGTGGTGTTCGGTTCCTCTGTGTACTAACACGTCAATAAAAACTCCTAACAAGTTATTTGTATTTGTGCCATACGAAAAAACAATACAAGATAACTGGCTTAGGCTTGCAAGGCGTGATTTAACAGGAATTAGCCCACAACTCAGCTTTACTTTTGTGAAGATCACTTTGACGTAAGTATTTACCTAATTTTGTAAACTTATAGTCCTTGTTCGAAAATTCAAATGAATAAACAAATAAACAAATGTTTTGAGGTTAGGTTTTGTCTATCAAATCAATCTTATCAATTTGCCACCTTTTAAACATATATGTAGATACACAAGCTTTTACCCGCGATATCGTCCTCGTGAAGTTCATTTTATCCCGATACGCGCTAATACACACTAAAGAATATCATGGATGTTTTTTTTATCCTTATAAGTGCACCCCAACCGAACTGAATCCTGAAAAATCCTTTCTTAGTGGATGTCTACGCCACACAAACTATTACTGTTTCAAAGAACCTTGTCCCAAATTCTAAGATATTTGGGCCCCACTTGTACGATGTGATCACGCATGCTAGTTGGTAGGGTATTTGGTCTCTAAGTAGTACAAAGAACCAATGACAAATAACCTCTAATCTAAAACATGTTTAATGAATAAGAGTTTTAATAAGGTTAGGGCCTATTTTCTTACATTAATGTTATATTGTTTTGATAGTGTAACATACTTACAAGAAAATTTTTACATTTATAAATTCTGCAGAACAAAAATCTTTGTTTGATGCCAGAAACTCTTCCAGCATCAACAAGTCGATTCTAGGCAAGTTATCGCTGCTTGCCTTTATAAGTCCTCATTCCATGAGTTACGTTATTATAGACAAAATGCTCAAAAAAGCAAACTTAACACTGAAAACAATATGATCGTAAATAAAATCGGAGAAACCAAGAGTACGAAAACAAAACATAGGTTATGATCATTTATTATGATATCGGATTGTCAGTATGCATTGCGTTTTAGTTTATTTTATAAAAATATTATTAATTTCGCTTAAAATAATTTAAAACAAATACTTGTTTTGTAATCTTTTATTTACGTTTCAATTATAGTTAATAGTTGCATAAAGTTGATATATACAATATCTTTTGCTATCTATAATAACGAAATATGCCAAAATTCAGGGGTAATTTAACACCTGTACAACCATTTATTTCAATAATATTTAATATATATAAATTATATATATATATATATATATATTATATATATATATATATAATATATATATATATATATATATTTTATATATATATTATTTATATAATATTTATTCCATAAACTACAATATAAGCACAACCTAAAAAAGTTGCAATAAATTTTAAGTTAATTAATAAAATTACAGTACAATTAAAACACATTTAAACTTCATTCTTGAAATTAAATAGACATGCATGCACAGAAAATAAAGGTCAAGGAATACTAGAAGTTTTAAAGTGGCCTTATAACGTGCTCAGTTTTTACGTAGCGTTACATTTAATACACTTTTTAATATTTTGTTTATCTATATGACAACCCACAAAGGCTTGTAGTTAATGTGCAGAGCTGGAACGGATCCTTTAAAAAAGGAATCGATATACGGATCTGGATCCTCGTAAAGAAATCGAATTACCAATACGAATCACGATTGCTTTTTTAAGGAAAAAAGGAATCCAATCCCATTTATCGGATCACGAATCCGGATTATCTTTAGTTTTTATACTTACCAATGGTAACTACGATATGAATGATACTACATAATCCAGATGATAAATCAAGCCTCAAAGATTTTATCACGGACCCCGGGCCGCGAAATATAATTTTAGCCTCATTTTAAAGTGCTGCAACTCTTGTCCAAATAAGGTTTTGGTAAATATTCTTCAAATTGAAATATGTTATTTTTGAAAGATCAACATGAAATCACCCTTAAATGAAACATTTTTTCGAACTGTATTTCAAGACTTGAGATGCTTGATCTTCATATGGTTTTTAATGTGATTTTTAAAATTACCTTAAGGTTATATAAAACATAATATATTAAAAAATAGGCTATTTGACAGGTTTTTGAACTCCACTTTATATTATGTAGTAGAGTTTAAGGAACCCAGTAAAAGTTGTTTTTTTTTAAATTCTGGTACATATTTGCTGAAAAATATCAAATTAAAAATTTAATATTTAAATGGCGTGCCAAAACGCTACTTTGACAATATGGCGCTGCAATGGGGTCGGTGACATCACTTGCTTGTATTCTGATCTGTGGTACATAATATCATCCACCTACATTTGTTGCAAACAAAAAACGAAAGTGCGATTGGATTTACATTCATTAGTGATTTATGTAACAAAATGAGTTACAAATGGTGTGCAGTTCCAAAATGTACAAATACGTAGTTAAAAACTCCGAAAAAACTATTTGTAAGTGTTTCAAAGAATGTTGAAGTGCGCCGAAAGTGGTTGCAACTTTTTTGGAAAGATCCTTATGACATAGCGAATAGTAAATATATTTTCTTCTGTGCAGATCATTTCGATGTAAGTGAACATAATATCTATATTTTGTGATAATTAATTACATTCAGAATGTAAATATTATCGTTTTTGATTTGAGGTTTTAAAACCTCTAATGTTTTTAACAGAATGTCTCTTGTAACTGATTCAAATATTTCCGCTGTTTTCCATTATATTAGTTAAAAATTGTAGCTACGAAGTCTTATGATTTCAATAAGCATTACACTAAAAGATCCGACTAACTTGTTTGTTTTAACTTAACATTTATAACCTATAAAACTTCTTGCTTACTGTAAAATATTAGATATAATTTAAGTAACCACTAAAGTGTTATTATACTTACTTTGCTGTTTTCACATTTTTTAGCTCCGAAGCATAAAAGTCGGAATTATTTTTGAAAAATAATCCGACCATGATTGCGTCGACTTGGGGCAGGTCTCTGCTGTCTGCTTTTACAAAATCGTTGTCCATAGTAAAAGCACTTGACAGAATTTGTAAAATATTGCAAATAAGTCACACAAAAACAATGGATAATATAGGAAAATCTTATTAAACAGTTTCGAAAGCTAATATATCACAAGTAGGCGCAAGTAGGCAAACGAGGTTTACAAGCAGGTGACGTCATCATAAACTCGACCAATCAGGAGCGTTTTGTGTCACGTGACAAACGTTTAAAAATGCATTTTTATTTACTGATTTTTAAATAAAATAAATTAATTATTATCTTCAACTTACGTTAATAAATAACCATTTTTAAACTCTTAATTTATACTGGTAACAGTAATTGACACTTTATTTTTCGCAGTCTCAAATAGCCTATTATAAGGATCAGGAATCAAAACTTTTAAGTGTCAAATGCAAGTGAAATTTATGCCCGTTTATGGATACCACACTCTATAAATACAAAAAAAAAGTTTTATTTAAATGTTGTTTCTCTGGACCTGAAAAACAACATATTTTGGTTAAATATCACATGTTAGGTGTGTTTCCTTATTTAAATATTTTAATAGGCAGATATTCATCTTTATTTCCGAAAATCAATTTAATGCTAATTAAGAATCTTAGGTAAAAAATTGTAAATTTAAAATGAAGATTCAAAATGGCGGATTTTGGCATTAATTAACCTATATGCCTCAAATTAGAAATTTGATTAAAAAAGGAATCGATTCCGGATCATTTTAAAATTATATAACGAATCCGGATCACGGATCCTTTTGTTAAAAAGTAATCGATTCCAGTCTTCGGATCCTTAAAAAGGAATCAATTCCTGGATTTGATTCCAAAAGGATTTGATTCCTACCCAGCTCTGGTAATGTATTTTTAAATTTAAAAACCTATTTTTCCCTGCTCTGTCAACCTTCTTAAAGTATCGAAATATTCAGATATTCATCTCACGGCACCTTTTAGACATCGTGGTTGTGCCACCACGGACGTTATACAATTAACTATTATCGGCAAACTACCCCCGAACTACTATTTCATTTTTCATTTAAGCTATAATCGGTGGCAGACTTGTCACCGAAACGTAGATAAGTGTTTTTTGGGGGGATCTTTTCTTGTTTCTGTTTAAGGCGATTTGCCAGTTAATAGGAGTCAATAGGGCTCACACTCAGTTGCTATACCCTGGGATCAGGTCCAAAGTGGTCCTATTCTGTAGAAACTTTCCAGGCGAGTAAACCCAACAAGAATTTATTAAAACATAAATCCACCCAGTGCCGGATTAACCACGTAGCAAGAGTAGCAATTGCTACCGGCCCCGCGCGAAAGGTGGCCCTGCATACTGAAACCCACTCATCTCTGCCTGAGCGTAATTTTTTGAGTGAAACTTATTAAGATGTGGAATATTAAATTTACTTGATGATACAAAAACGTGAAACGTTACAACTTTTGCTACTAAAACAATCCACGTCAGACAATCGGTAACCGACTATTTCCTTGGCGTAAATAAAACACTGAATTTCATATAGTAAACGCCCAAGTTCTACACAAAGTTGCTTGTATAAACGTGTAGAATTTCAGTCGGCTCAATAATTAGCTCTACAAAAAGTCTGACGAATGCAAGAACTTTTACCCGACACTTAGTGTGGATGTGTAGCAGAATTGAAATGGCTCGATTTAAAATGTTAAAATTATCTATTTGTAAGATTAACAGTCTACATTATTTTTAGTATAATTTAGTAACCATATACCAAAAACGTATTTTCTAGAATATAAGTATATTGAGTTATAGAAGTTATGACTAAAAAATACTTTATTACTTTAAGAGTGATTTCCTTCAATTGAATTTTTCATAACCATTTCGTAATCCTGACATAGTAAGATCATTACCAAATGCATAAAGAGCAATGCATAAAATAAACTATTTCCAGAACCAAGGGAGTTTAAATTAAAAGGCGCGAGAGTCTTACTCGTCTTTTTTTTAACTAATGTTAAGTATCCTAACCCTTACAATGGACACCCGACCAATGGATAGATGGCGGTATCAAAAGCTACACTAATAAATATCAATTTTAACATATTTCTAAAAGTTGGCGAAACATTGTTAGAATGTGGCAAAATTATGAGCGATAGCTCATTTAATGTAAAATCTAATTTTGAGAAAGACATTTTTTTTCTAGAAATTAAAATTTTAATTTGTTATTATCAATAAACATAAACAAAAAAGGGTCTCAGCTTTTTGATAATACCTTAATAACCATGAGCGATATCAAAAATTGGAAAAATATTTTTAAAGAGGGGAAAATTTCTTTTAAAAAGTTTTGAGTCCCAGAACTCTAGCCCCATAGACAATGATTTTATTTAATATTGAAATTAGGGTTACGCGTGGCTGCTGTCACACGGGCGCGCCTACGTTAAAGGGTATAACTCAAGAAGTAATTTTTTTGAGTGTAAAATATTATTATCCAACACTAAAAGAAAGCAAGGAAAAAAATACATTGATTTTTCAAAAAGTTAAGAGATCATTAATGAACTAATTTTTTTCCTGAACTCTGAACCCGCAGCAGATCAAGGGCCCCCTGATAGAATTTGCTACGGGCCCCGCGCTTTCTTAATCCGGCACTGAATCCACCACAAAACCATAAAACATATTTCCTTTTTTTTTGTCACATAAAATGATTCAAAATATGATTTTTTAAAATAAATTACAAATATGGCGACGGTTCAGATAATAACCACATACGATTTTGGTTAAAACAAAAAAAAATTAGGAAGAGGAACTTAAAACCTTTGTAGGTATATTTAGTGTTAAATGATGTGTCTTTAACAAAAGGTTTCGTCGTTCAAGTTATTTAACTCGAATTACACGACCTGCTAATAATTATCAGAGCGTAATAAGTTGCTTTACGGTGGCTGTTTCGTAGCGGTTTCTGCTGGTTTCTGTAAGTTAACAAATTTCTAAATATAATGACTATGTTTTTGTTCAATTAAACTACCGTGAACTGTTTTCCCAATATAAAGCATTATTATGCACCGACCGTGTATTCTTACTGTAACAACGATGTGATACATTACAATAAAATTTGCACTTGCTACTTGCAATAAAAATGGTAATTGCCTTACTGACCGTAATTTAATTTATTTAACTTGCTATTTTGGTGGGCATAAAACTATTTTGTTAAAGTTTATTTTAATTCATCTACAGTCGTAATTATCATTAATAGACTATTGACTATCACTTTGAATAAGGAACAAATTTGTAAGAGCAAATTTATAATTATTTATGGATTTTGGGTGCCTAAACATAGAAATATGGGTCCTTTGTTTAGCGCTCACGTATGCAATTTAAGTAAGGGTCCATTTAAGAGCTCAGTCTACTCGGTCATTAAAAAAAAAATCTTCTTTTTTCTATTTTTAGAAAGTTTATGCATTTCACAATATTCTCTGAAAATTTTCGAATGATCCGAACATTCTAAATGTACTTTTCTGCCTCTTACTGCCTCGTTTATTATACGAGCGCACGACAACGCGACAAAGAGCGCATAGCTTTAGCAAACCGCCAATCATCAGAGGTTTTTAAAGAAGGCAGAATAAAGCTTAGAGAAGATAAATTAGATAAAAGTTTAATCCTGGAAGAAACAGAAGGAATTTTGTATGGTGCAGTTTTTCGATAAAAAAGGACTTTAAAAGCGTTTATTTCGAACTATGTTTTTCAACCTTACGTTGTCCGATTCTTAAAGACTACTGAACCGATTCTCATGAAATTTTAACTAGATAACCCTCAGATGTATAAGTTCGTTTCGACCTACAATCATCTTAAAATTTAAATTTTTATTAATTTTTGTAAAGCAAAAACCACAAAAAAAACTTTTTATTTTTTTAAAATAGTCCGCCATTCTGTTTATTATATGTAAAATTTAATAATTTTAGGTCGAACTAACCCACTGATATACCTAATCTAACGCCACTAAATGTTTTAATTATTTCAGATGAGTCGTTCCCGATTTTAAATTTGTTATTATATTTAGATGCGCAACAAGTTGTATAGTGTTGCCATGGGGGTAGGTAGGTTAGGTAGGTTTAAAGTGATTGGGTATAACACCCTTCCACCGCGACCGATCGGTCTATTGTGGCTTGCCATGGGCTTTAAACCAACCAAAAATAAAGGTCATAATACTTGCATTACAACAATGAGCATTCCAACCAAGACATATTTTTAAGCGGGGCCCTTTAAAAAAAATAAATCACAAAATAAGCTGTTTAAACAAAAAAAACTATAATTTTGTTTTTATTTTTATTGTTAAAATATCTTTTTTCTGGATTTCAGAACTGAAAATCCCAATCTTACCTGTATACAGGGTGTCCGTAAACATCAGGAAACTTAGAGTAGTGATTCTACATTAAAAAAAATTCCAGTAAGTTTTGTGAGAAAACGACGAAATCTCCACCATTACCAAGATACAGGGATGTAAAATATATTTTTTGTTTAATTTTTTTGGAATATTTATTTTATTCTTTAACCGATTAAGTTGATATTTGGTATAAGAAACAAGTTTTGTTGACTTTACAATTCTAAGAACAAATTGGTTATTTTTTATTCCGCTAGAGGGCACGTTACCTAAAACATAACATTAATTTCCTTAATAACTTTTCTATTTCAACAGATATCTTTAAATAGAGTATAACATTTTAGACGTAATTATAAACTTGATAAAATGATGAAAATAATGTTTTCCTGAATAATGTCGAAAATCCTTACCATTCAGCCAAAAATCGACTTGATTCAGGTAAAGTTAAATTACCTATGTAATTGGCTAAACGGTAAGGATTTTCGACATTAATCAGGAGAACATTATTTTTCAAGTTTATAATTACCTCTAACATGTTATACTCTGGTTAAAGATATCTGTTGAAATAGAAAAGTTATAAAGGAAATTAATGTTATGTTTCAGGTAAAGTGACCTCTAGCGGAATAAAAAATAACCAATTTGTTCTTAGAATTGTAAAGTCAACAAAACTTGTTTCTTATACCAACTATCAACTTAATCGGATTAAAGAATAAAATAAATATTCCAAAAAAATTAAACAAAAAATGATATTTTACATCCTTATCTTGATGTAATTTTTTTTAATGTAGAATCACTACCCTAAGTTTTCTGATGTTTTCGGACACCCCGTATACAGGTAAGATTGCGATTTTTAGTTCTGAAATCCACAAAAAAGATATTTTAGCAATAAAAATAAAAACAAAATTATAGGTTTTTTTGTTTAAACAGCTTATTTTTTGATTTATTTTCCAATGTTTGACAAAAATTTACAAAATCGACTTAACCACGGCACAATAAATAAAATTCTCAAATAATTAGGTGGGTAGTAATAAATTCTACACTCTTTTTCAGCTAATCTAGTAATCAAAATAATAAGGAGCTCTTCGTCGGCTTCTTTTTATTATTTATTATTTTCCAATTAATCGAATTCCCTTGAGACAAAAAGTATCCGGGATTTATCCGGGATTTATCCGGATACTTTTTAAAACCCGCTTCCAGACGGCCTTCCATTTATATTTATTGTAATTATGGACCAAGACCTAGTGGGGTTAGGATTAGCGCCATTAATGAAGAGTACTTAATTTTTAGTCAATAGTTATAGGTTTGCAAAAAACGTTGTCCAAAAAGTTGTTATCAATACAAAGCGTAAAAAAGTTAGCATGAGTATCATAGCTACATCGTCATTACAGCTGTGAGTAATTCACAACACTTACTTTGATAGTAATTTGAACAGCCTTACTTAGTATTGCGTCTTATTAAAATATAATTGGAATATACCTGGTGGTTTAATAATTATGTCTAAAAAACTCAGTTCCATTGGTGCGCCATGTGAGCCAACATCTCCAAAGAGAAGGCTTATATGTAAAAATTTATATCTTGTGTATTCTTTTCAAGTGTTTTTATATCTGGGAGAGTTCCGACATTTTTCCCGACACTCTGTAGATATTTTTATGGTAATTTTATCCTTCTTGGTAATGCAACAAGAGTAGCAACAGAACGGTGGATTATGTTTTTCGTGATCTACAGACTCTAAAACGTGAAGGTTTGTAAAATTTTTGAGGTTAAAAGAAAAATGATTTCATTTCTTAAAAAAATTGAAATGTAGTTTTCTTGAAAATTCTTTCGTTAATACAAAATACACCGTTAAGAAAAGTTTTTCATATTTCCCAAGTGAAATAATAGGTCTAAAACAAAGCCAATACAAATTTTTATCAAAAAAATAGGAAAAATTAATAAAAACCTACAATTTTTTTAAAGGACCCCGCTTCAAAATATATCTTGGTTGAAATGCTCATTTTCTTTGGAAGTTTTAAATTTGTGCTTTCTGCACTGCCTGATGGGACAAAAAAGCAAAATTCACTGATGCGACTGAATATAATAACTAAAATGTACAATTTAGGTACAATAAACCATTGGGAAAATTTCTTTGAAGCAGATACCAGATTGATACTGTCGCTATTATTAAGCTTTAAATTTTTTTAAAGCACCAGAAAAATGCCGACAAAAATCATTTATAGCTTGGTTCTACTCATAAGGTTTTATATTTTGTTCCTACCATGCTCCAACGCACTCTTTAAAATCCTGTGAGAACAAACATTTAAATTTTTTAATGCTCTAAGCAGCCAACCATACTGAATAAAAAAAAATTACGGTTATCCATTGAACATATGGAGTATGACAGGGGCGTATTAACAAGGAATTAGGCCTTACTAGAATAAACGCCTGGCGTATCTACAGTAGTTTAGGCGTATTTACGTAGGCCTTTTTTACCGGTTAGGAAATCCAAAATACCTAGTTACGTCTTTAGATTTTGCCATTTTGTGCTCTAACAATTGCTCAAATATGTAAGCATTTTTCTCAAAACACGCGAGGCAGTATAAACCTTTTAACGCCCAAATATCTTAATTTTGAAAGTAATCTTCGTCATCGCGTATAGTACAATGTATAAGAGCCTTAAAAACGCTATATTTGCAATTAAATATCTCCGGAACTGTATTGTTCATAAATATCATACTGCACCAATTGATGCAGTATTATTTAAATAATAATCGGTATAAATTTAAAAAATTCTATAAAGGTGTCTCTCGTGATTCAACTACCTTAAAATGTTAATATCTTAAAATCTATAAACGATACACAAACCTTTATATGACATTAACTATGTATTTTTACAAGACCTTTATTTTAAGTTATACAACCTTTTTGTCTAAATGCAATATTTTTCGAGTTATAATGAAAAAACTGAATTCTCAGGATTTTGTTTTTTTTTATTTTTGGATTTTTTTTGCTAATTTTAAGTAATTTGGGATTTAACTAAATAAGATAAATATAATAAAAAACCCCAAAAATCACAATAAAAAAAATCTCCCATTATGGACCAAAATTTTTTGTCAACATTACATTTTTGTTTATCATCTCCTTTATCATTTATCCGATCTAAAATGTTTAAATAACTTTTTATATAGACAATTTAAAAAGCTTAATTTTTTGTTTTATGAATTTTTTTGTATCTCTAATAGTTTATATAGTCGTAGGCGTAGTCCAAACATTCCGTGGTAGCAGGTTTCTGCCAGTAAATGAAACGTATCGGTTTTTTGGGTTTTTATCGATTTTTTGCTGTTTGACCCCCAAATTTGACTTCAGATTCGTGTTCAGCGAAAAAAAACATCAAAAAATCCTAGTTTGACACCCAGCACACACCATTTTTCTTGTGGGCCTGTGTTATTATTAAGGTATGTACACACCGAAAAAACAAACAAGAACAATCAGCGAACAAACGTTTTTCTTTAGTGTAGACAGTAAAAACGCGAACAAACGTTTGTTTGTTCTTGTTCATACATGTTCGAGTAGACGTCGGTACATCAAAAGGTATGTACACACCGAAAAAAAACAAAAACAAACATCAGCGAACAAACGTTTTTCTTCAGTGTAGACAGTTAAAACGGCGAACAAACGTTTGTTTGTTCTTGTTTGCACATGTTCCAGTGGATGTCGGTACATCAAAGAGAATTTTTGTTTTTATGATCATCCATAACTATTCCAACTAGTCGAACAAGAGTAAACACACATTTGGTTGCGCTATGTAGACAGAAAAAGCGAACAATAAACAAAAAACACATACAAAGAAAGTGAACAAGAACGAATGTTTGTTTTTGTTTGTTTTTTCGGTATGTACATACCTAAAGAGAAATAAATTTTGTTCGTCGTCATCCATAACTTTTCCAACTGGTCAAACGAGAGTGAACAAATATTTGATTGCGCTATGTAGACAAAATAACGCGAACTATAAACAAAGAACACATACAACCAAGGTGAACAAGGACGAATGTTTGTTCATGTTTGTTTTTTCGGTGTGTACATACCTTTACAGTTAACATGCGAATCGTCCAAATTATCGAAGTATTTAAACTGCGATTTTAAAAAAACTACGCGACCGCCTTTAGCCTGTTTAAAGGTGTGGTTCCTTCCACGCGGCCGTCGCATACGACTAACGCAATGCGACTAACGCATACGGCCGCCGTTTAATCAGGTGGTTTCTTAGGACCGCGGCTCAAACTCACGATAACAAAATTATTAGTGTAAAGGGAATAATCTTTGGTAAGAGTCGTGATGGATGATCTAGCAATATATTTATTGTTAGAAGAAAAAGAGGATGACGAAATATTATTACAATTAGCCAACTTGAAACATAGCAATGCCTCTATAAATCCAATATTTCAGCAAAGACGCGATGAGGGTTGTTATACTACATTTATAAATCGACATCTGCAACAGGATGAAGTAAAATTTAAAAAATATTTTAGACTAAATAAAGCACAGTTTAGTTTTATTCTTGACTTAATAAAAGACGATATAAAGTCCTAGCCATACAACAGAGTTGAATATCCAATAACCCCAGAGAAAAAATTAGCCATTGTATTAAGGTAAATCTGTACAGGGTGTCCCAAATTCGAGTCTTATCATTAGGAATCTCGAAAACTTGAAGAAATACGAGGTCGGTTAAATAAAGGCAAAGTTACGCAATTTGATGAAAAATTTCTAATACATACTTTTGGAAAAGAACGATTATTCGCGATTTCGTTTTTATTTGTTTGTGACTTTATTTGAATGGATGTAACAAAATAACTTTTACATTTCCATTGCTACTTTTTCTGTTCTACAAGATAATGTTATTAGATTTATACACGTTTCGTCTTTGAGCTGCCATTATCAACTGTTTTTTTTTTAAATACGGCCCTGGTTTTTTTTATTATGTATTTTAGGATCTATTAAGTTCCCAAAACCAATAATGTATTGCACTTATTCGAAAAATTTATATTAATGGCAATTTTCATAAGAAACCATATGTTAGAGAGAGTCAGACAATATATTTTTGGGAGGATCTTGGGAAAACATTAAACTGATTTTTTGGAATAAGTGCGAAACATCATTGGATTTGGGATCTTAAAAGCTCTTAAAATACGTAATAAAAAATCCAGTACCCCATTTAAAAAATAAAGTTTTAATTTTCAACAATTAAAAAAACACCGGACATTCCACACAAAACAACACCAACAAAATATCAGACGCACACACGACTGCGGCTACACTGCTTCTTCAGCAGTCCAGTCGCATCAATCGCAGTCATTGACAGCGGACGCATACGACGGCCGCTCGGAACAAACCAGGCACATTTAAAAACATCAGTAGGAGTGCTTTGCGGCTAACGTAGTGCGTTAGCCGCATGCAGCGGCCGCGTGGAAGGAAACATACCTTTAGATACATAACCATGGCCGGATTTAACTTTTTGCCGTCCATAGGCTAATATATTTTTGCCGCCCTAATATGTCAATATTTTTTGGATGTCAGAACGAAAAATTTAGTATTAAACGAATATAAACTTTACTGGTAATTCTTATAAAATTCTAAAAAACAAATTTAACAAAAGTAAATCGTACAGAAAATTCAATAACCATTCTTTAAAACAAAAATATTTCATAATATAAAAACAAAATATAAATTAAAATGGTAAAACAAATAAGTCTTTTTTTGAACTATGTATTATTTAATTATAGGCAAAACCCTATACTAACATTTTTTCTCGGACCTTTTTTTCTGCAAAATCATTTATTATATCATTAAAATTTACAATTTTATTTTTTTAATAATTAATTGTAAATTTGCCGCCCATAATATTTGCCGTCCTAGGCTTCAGCCTACTCAGCCTTGGCGTAAATCCACCCCTTTAGATAAAACAATCATTTTGTGTAAGATCAGCTTTTTGCTCTTAAATATTAGGTACCCAAAACTGTGCTAACAACCCGTTAAGATATTTGGCGTTTTATTTAAGTTGGTTATAACGCATTCCTTTAACGTCACATTATAATAAACAAATTATTTTACCACACTCTATTACTTACAACTTACACAAACTTAAAAATTTTGTCGTTTAAGAGTATGTGAAAGTTAAAGTAAAAAATTTTCGCGTAGATGCAGATTGCACAGCAGTAAATCTGAAACCTGGCTTTTGTTTTCCGGAGCTCAAGTGGTGCGAGGTAAAAATTTTCCGGAGTAGTTGCTAATGAACTCTCATACATGGGCTTTTCCATGTAGACAAAAGGTTTTCCGGGCTCGAATTAAAACGTGCTGCTGAAGCCTCGTCACTCGGACTGTGTCAGCTTTATGGCACGATGCATCCTTTTTTACGCCTTTTGGCATTATGTTTGCATGATCCGGTAGTAAAGGACGGGATTACAAGCGGACAAGTCCATTCGGAACAATAGCCTTTGTCGGCTCCGCTTTGCCGTCGAGTCTTGTTTGTTGTTTTTTATGTAGTAAGTTTATTGACTGCTTTTCAAAGCCAATTTGATATTTATTAGTATGGTATCGTTAAGAAAATCTGGTAACGCGTAAAAATATAATTAAAAGGTTGATATTTTTAGCTCATAGGCAAGTTTTACATTTTTTCTTAAAGGTATTAAAATGTTTCCAATACCACCCAAAAATATTCCATATACCCTGTTTGGGAAAGAGATACCTCATTTCGCTATAAAATATAATTTTAAACTGTGGCTGTGCTGTGACCTAAACAATCTTACAAATTCGATAATGTCAAATAATTCTTCTTAGTTAATAATATTTGCATCACATAAAATCTCTTCAGAAACTACTACACCACTCTTTATTTTTGGCAAATAAAACAAGATATTCAATTTGTGCATCGACCTAAATTGAACATATTTTCCTATCTCTTGTATATGAACCGGGTGTCCAAATAAGAAAGGACGCCGGCTGTATCTCAAAAAATGTTTATCGCACAGTGTTGGGGAAGAATATTTTTAGTAAAAGTGGTGAAGAGAAATAGCTGGAAATTTTTTTCAAGTTTCTGAAATGACCGCTAGGGAACGTAACTGCAATCTTGAATCTAAAAAAGTGATGTTTCTGTGAATTTTGCTATAAAACCTAACAAAAAATACCTGATTTTTAAAGTCGAACATAATTTGAACCTTTTTTACTCGACGATTTTTGCGGTATCTCTAAAAATAAAGTGGTGAAGGGTATTTAAAAGTTTCCGTAAAAAACACTCCGTATCTTCAAAACGGCTAAGCCGATTTAAACAAGCTTAGGCTAGTTGACAAGAGCTTTTCATGGGCTATAAAAGTTATAATATTTGAAGTTTTGTTAGTTTCACATGTCGCCGCTAGAAGGCTTTTTTAAATATTCCGACAGAAATGGCTAATTTTCTCAAAAAAATTAAATGCATTGGTATAATTTTTTTTTCAAGAAAAAGTAGCTAAATAATGCCTAAACAAGCTCGCTAAAACCGTATCTCGATATCTTGTTCCTCACCTAATAAATTTTAGGTGAGGAACAAGATATCTAGAAAAATTTTATACCTCAGTATCTCAAAAACTATAAAACCTACAAGAAATTTTATAGGACATTGTATGTATGTATTTTAATGGAACCTTTAATTTAGGTTATGTAATCTTTTCGTTTAAATGCAATACTTTAAGAGTTATAATAAAAAAATCAAATTCTAGGGGTATACCTTAAAAATATTTTGAAAATTCGATTTATTGATTATAAAGTATTGCATTAAGGGGAAAATATTATATAACCTAAATTAAAGGCTCCATAAAAATACATAATTTATGTTCTATAAAATTTCTTGTAGCTTTTATAGTTTTTGAGATATTGACGTATAAAATTTTCTTTGGTCTAAATTTTGGGTAAGGAACAAGATATCGAGATATGGTTTTCGCGAGCTTGTTTAAGCATCATTTAGCTACTTTTTAAAAAAAAATATATACCAATGCATTTAATTTTTTTGAGAAAATTACGATTTCTGTCGGAATGTTGAAAAAAGCGGCGACATGTGAAACTAACAAAACTTCAAATATTATAACATTTATAGTCCAAGAATAGCTCTTTTTAACTATTCCAAGCTTGTTAAAATCGACTTAGCCGTTTTGAAGATACAGAGTGTTTTTTACGAAAACCTTTATATACCCTCCACCACTTTATTTTCAGAGCTACAACAAAAATTGTCAAACAAAAAAGGTTCAAATTATGCTTGACCTTAAAGAACAGGTATTTTTTTGTTAGGTTAATATAGCAAAATTCACAGAAACATCACTTTCTTTGATTCAAGATTGCAGTTGCCCCCTTAGCGGCCATTTCAGAAACTTGAAAATAATTTCCAGCTATTTCTCTTGACCACTTTTACTAAAAATATTTCTTATTTGGACACCCGGTAAAAAGTCGTTTGGGATTTGTACATTTTGTAATTCATGGTAAATACATATCTGCAGATGAACTTTATTTCATTTTAATAAATCAGGATAATTTTTACGTAAAAAAGTTTACCAACTGTGACTGAAATACTTAATATACTAATAAACAATATTACTAAACGTAACAGTATTTTATTGAACTTTGTACTACACTTTTTATTTTTACGTTTGCTTCTAACTTATTTGTTACTTTTATTCAAATTAGACCTCCCGAAACTATAGTTATTTCCACTATACTTCCCAACATAACCAACCAACTAATTGTTTGGATTTTTCCTCCAATGGTTTTTCTTTTTTTTAATATAGTTTACTTAATTTGAGATTAAGGACCCTTTTTTATATCTAGTTTTAAGGTCCTGCAAATAAGTACGACAAAATAGTTTTTTAAATTATTTTTCACTTACCCGGATAGCTGTAAAGATTCCCATTTTTAGGTCAATTTTTATAATAATAATAATATTTTTTGCTTGTCTGCCTCTCCCTAAACAAAATCCTGTCTACGTCCTTGTACACGTATTTTTCTTTCTCTTTCGCACCCCTGTTTACACGGCTGAGCGATAAGGCTGCCTCAAGTAGGTAAAAGCTCAAAGGTTATAAAACCCACCAACTGTATTAATAAATGTCATATTTACAGGGCGGGCCAAACGGGAAACCCCCTTTTTAAAGGAGATAGACGAAAACTAATGTCGGTATCTGGTGCTCAATTCTGTTACTGTTTCTGGATTACAGGGTGTTTTTAAAAATGGGCATTTTTAAAAAATCGCTGCTACGGAAAATTGAGTTTTTCTAACGTATAATTAATTTTTTTACAATTAATAGTTTAATAGTTATTAACAGAAAAATTGATTTTTATATGAGACACCATGCATGTATATTTTTAAATAATTGAAAATAACTTTAAATTACCTTTTCAAAAATATAACCCACTTGATATTTTGCTCGAATTCTCTTTGAAATAGAGAGTTTTTTAAAGTTTGCTCACTTTGAACAAGTAGGCTTTGGACGGCGAGGCGATAATACAGAGAAGAAACGCTCACTGATAGCTGTTAGCTGTAATTAACACAAAACTAGTATTTACAATGAAGGATGTAGAATTTTATAACAATTTAACCTCTATTTTAAATAAGATTAACTAATAAAATAAAAAAAAAACAACAATAAAAAGTAGTAACCCAGGGCAAGAGATTTTGCTACAGGAGGTGTTCGAAATGTCGACCGGTCTCTCTTATGCACAGACGGCACCGTTTCCCAACATGTCTTGCAGAATTCAATAATTCAAGAGGGGTGAGAGACGCAAGTCCTTGTACAACCGCGACTTCTAATTCTTGTCTAGAATGTATGGGTAATTTAAAAACAAGTCCTTTAGTTTTCCCTAAAGATAAAAATCGCTGGGTGTTAAGTCCTCCTAAGTGACCTCGCTGGCCAACGGGTGGGACCTTGGTAGCTATCCAATTATTGTCAAAGTTGGCTGCTCAAAAATTACTAATAATTTTAGCGTTGTGGGGTGGTGTCCCGTGTTTTTTTTCTCTAAAATTAAAGTTGTTAATTATAAAAATAATTTAAAAAAAACTATGAGTTTTTTAATTTTCCAATAATTTATGTTTTTTTAAAGTTGCTGTTATCATCCCCTAGCTTCTATCTACCCTATCTCAGTTAATTTCAATTTTAGGAAAAAAAGTTAAAAAATCATTTTATGTAGAATTTTACGTTCTATAACTTTTATTTTAAACTTTTTTTTCTAGGACTTACCGTTTTCAAAAATATGTTTAAAAGGTTGTCTTCTTTCTGGATATTGGTTGTGGTATAAATTGCTTGCTGCTTCTGTATTCTCCCCGGCTTGTATAAAACAAACTATCATATTCTATTTTTCATAATTTTTAAATTTAATTTTAAATTTATTTGAAAGATTAACCTAAATCTCGGCATCTTTACAGCCAAAACCACAATTTGACAAACACCAGTAGGCAATTGTTTTCCGTATCATGGCCGAGCCGCGCCGTCTAAAACCTACTTGTTCAAAGTGGCCGAACATTTAAAAACTCTCTTTTTTAAAGAGAACTTGAGCAAAATATCAAGTGTGCTATATTTTTTGAAAAGTAATTTTTAATTATTCGAAAATATACAGGGTGTCCCATATATATTTTTTTAAATTACATATTGGGTGTCTTAGTTGGCGCTTTCAAACTATTACGTCATATAAAATCAAGGTTTACCTTTGTCAAAAGTTAGACACTTGTCAACCTGTTATTGGAAAAATCACAAAAAAATGTGAGTTCACTAAAAAGGTATACGGTGATATTGTTTATGTGTATTGTGATTTTTCCAATAACAGATTGATAAGTGTCCAACTTTTGACAACGGTCAAACTTGATTTCATATGACGTAATAGTTTAAAAGCGCCAATTAAGATTATATAGCGACACCCACAATGTGATTTAATTTTTTTTCTTTGGCAAAACTTTATAGTAAAATATCTTGGAAACGAAGGAAAATTTGCAAAATAAGTATTCTTGATTTTTGATTCAGAATTAAAATATTAATTTGGGTCTTCATTTTTCGCCTCTATATATATATATATATATATATATATATATATATATATATATATATATATATATATATATATATATATATATATATATATATATATATATATATATATATATATATTTAATATTATTATTATTTTTGGTATATTTTTTTTATTTAAGGAAACACATTATATTATATATTTCCCATTATATTGGGTTTTTCAAAATCATTTATTTTTGTTATCAACCTAAAAATAGAATAAATTTATATAGATTTACTTTACTTATAATATATATTATGATATTAATATACATTTAAAAACATTGTTTTAATAATTTTAATTTTTAAATACGCCTAATAATATATTATAATCATATATTTAAAATTTTTTTTGTAATTTTTAATAACATTAGATCTATGTTAAAAAATCTTTATTTTTTATCCCCAAAAATAGAATAAATTTTAATAGATTTACTAAAAATCATAATGTTTAATATAATTTTAAAAACATTTTTTTTTTTTAATTTTTAAAATAACCTCGAAGAAAATTTTAAATCAAACATTTAAATTTTTGTACAAATAACTTGCTATTTTAAAAAATACTTATATTTTATTTTTTGTTATAAGCATTTTTTAACATAGTCTAAGTTATTTGTACCAATAAAATTTAAATAGTTCGATTACCAAGATGTTTCTTCGAGGTGCGTATTTTAAAAATTAAAAATTATTAAAACAATGTTTTTAAATGTATATTGAATCATCGTAGTGCCATTGTAAGTCGTGTATGTTTTTATTGTTTGTTTTTTTATGTATATGTAAAATCTATGGTTAACTTTATTCTATTTTTAGGTTGATAACCAAAAATAAATGTTTTTTTGAAAAAGCCCAATATAATGGGCGAAACGTCAAAGTAATGTGTTTCCTTAAATAACAAATAACAAAAAACCTATACCCAAGAAATAAGAAACTTATTATAAATAAATGGTTTAAGAAAATTGAATATATATATATATATATATATATATATATATATATATATATATATATATATATATATATATATATATATATATATATATATATATATATATATTTAAACCATTAAATTATACGTTAAAAGTTGCTTTGAAAACATTTTTACAGAAACTCAAAATTTTCCATAGCAAAAAAGTTACAGCGATTTTTTAAAAATGCACATTTAAAAAAAACACCCTGTAACTCAGAAACGGTAACAGATATCGATGTGCGGTTTTTACCATTATGTCATTGGCGAAAATTAAGCTCCAGATACCGACATTAGTTTTTGTCTATCTCCTTTAAAAAGGGGGGTTTTCCTTTAAAAGTGTCCAATTTGCCCCCCCTGTACAAGCTACCCCTTTGAGCATATCCCTGCTAGAGGAAGCGTTGGCGCGATAAGTCAACAACTTTTCTCTCTCGGTCTGCGTGCTGATTGCAGTAGGTATGTGATGGATGGTTGTAAAACTGACCCACTTTATTATATGTCATATATACTAGAGGAAGCCTTGTGCAAAAGGGCTACAGCCTTTTCTCTCGCTCTGCATGCAATCGCGTCAAGGTTGCCTCTAGTAGTTACATGCTCGAAGAGCTAACTGAACAATATCTTACGGTCTACCGAAGTGTCACGTAGGTGTATTCCTAGTATACTAGTATACACTAGGCTATAAAGTAAACCACGTGGTAGGCGCTCAACCAATTGGATTCGACAGGTATGCCAGCTACAGCTGTAACGGAGTGTAAGGGCCTAGCGTAAATTTAGAATATCTCTTTATTTAAATTTTAAATCACTTACAGTACGTTAAAAAAGAATTAACTAAAATTATGCAGACATGTTTGCATACCTGCATAATTTTAGTTAGCAATATTTATTTGACTTATTAATATCTTTATGCCATAAACATTTATGAGAAGGTAATTTACTTACCAGCAAGAATACTGAATAATAAATTATCGCCTTGGTCCAGTCAATAACCTTCCAATTTATGGGGTAACGCAAGGAATCCCCACGCCAAGACTATTGTCCTGCACGAAATTTATTTGTTCTTTCGTCATCATATTTCAAATAACATATTATTAAACAATATTTAAAACCACTAACAAGAACATAATTATGATTTATAAATTTACTTCATTAGGTAGGTACCGTAATCAATTTTTTCATTGATTTGTCTCTCACTTACATACGTATTATAACTATGCTGTTTGCGCTTTAATTCTAGCTCGCTGGTTTTCAAGAGCAGTGAAAAAACCAAAAAGTAGCCAAAAAATGACATAAATAAAGTAATATGTAAAAACTATTCCATAAAATTTACTTTACACACTTTTGGTTTTAATAGGGTATGGGTGTTGTATTTAAAGAAACCTTGTTACCAGTCAAATTGTAAACCTTCATCGTTTTTCCACCATAAAAACAAACATTATATTGTTTTTTTTTAATTAAAAAAAAGTTGTTACTTTCAAAATAAATGAATAAACTAATTCTATATGTATTTGCTGCAATATGAATTTTATTTTTTTACAATTTTTTTTTATCCATCAGTATAAGTTTGAAATATAAATAATTTAAAGTAAAAAAAACATGCTTTCATAGCAAACCGAACTTAAAAGTAGAAAATAATTGTATGTACCTATAAAGAGTTTTTCCGTTAATTTTCAATATTAAGGGCTGATTTTTTGCAAAATGATAGTCAATAACATATACTTTGAGCTGCCGAAAGATGATAATTGTCGCATTAATAGTTTTTATTCAATCGCACTATAAACAAATTAAGCCCTTATCTTGCAAGTGCCGTGAATATTAGGCAAATGGTCCGATTTGAATTTTTAAAATGGCTTTTAAAAGTTAAGCTACAAATTGTATATTTCACATTTTAATATAAGTTTGGACAACATTATTAAAAATGATTGTGAACCTAGCGCGTCGAGCGAAAATTCGCGACCGAGACGTACTGAGTCGACCGAGGCGGGAGCGGAGCACCCAGCAGAGATGCTAGTGCCTAATTTGTTTATAGTGCGATTGAATAAAAACTATTAATGCGACAATTATTATCTTTTAGCCCTTAATATTGAAAATTAACGGAGATTAAGCGTTTTTCCGGCTTTTCTCGGTGAAAAATGTTTGGATCGGGATTTTTTAAAAACCATTTTGTAGGTTTTTGAATTCTCTACAAACGGTCTATCATGAGTAAAGTAATATAGCCAGTACTTTTTGTAATAATAAAAAAACTAAAAAAGGCCCTTTTTTAATAATTATTGTTTAAAAAAATACCTGAAAAAAAAATTGGTTGCATTTTTGATTTTAGTAATCTACGGGTTATTTCGGAAGTCATGGCGCAGTCAGATATCTGTTAACATTAATTACACAAAAAAATGTATAATGATTAGACTATAAACTTAAAAATTATTTTTTTTACGACTGCTATGAAAAGTGTCTAAAAACGCACGTCAAACAGGATCTGAAAATGACTAATTTCACATGATGTATGATACTACTGTGTGAAATTTTTTCACATAGGTTGGGTCTGGTTTGGCCAAAATGATGGATAAAGAGCACAAATGTCACTTCTTCAAGTCTTGCAATTTTCGTAATATATATCAACAACGTCTCTTCGGCTTATACTAAAACTAATACACATAAGCCTTTTGTAAGTTTCCCGGTACTATTGGCAAAATTTTACTGTTCCTTGGACTTTAGTAGCTTACTATTATAGGTAACATAACAAGAAACACACTACAAACTGTCTGTCTCAAGTTTCGAGCTATTACTAAAGTCATAGGAAGTACTGAATTTTAAATATTAGATACACATATGCCTATGCCTTTTGTAGAGTTACCTTAAACTTTAGTAATATGTTTTGCTCAAAGTAGGGTTTTAACATTAATATACTTTCTAATCAACCGCCACTCATCTTACTACAATTTAAGTAAATATATTTTTTATTACATTTTATATTGTCATATGAAAATATTTTATTTTCTGTAATTAACTTTTGACATAGGCGTGTGAAAACTTTTCACACGGCGTATGAAAAATTTTCACACAGTCCTGTCAAAAGTTAAAAATAATAAAAAGTCGTAGAAAAAGTATCGTGTGCAACACGTTTAAAACTGACTCTTTGCACAATCGTATGACTTGTAGCACTCGCCTACGACTCGTGCATAAACCTCATACTCGTGTGCAAAGAGTCTTTTTCAAAACTTGTTGCACAATATACTATTCTACTTATCAAAAGCCTCGATTTTGAGTATATCTTATACTTGTCAATAAATTTTTTATGGCTGACGGACGTAAGAAAATTTCATATGGAAAAGTAAAAACACGATAGATGAAGGTCAGTGGAAAACCCTTTCTCCAAAATTATTCTTTTATTGCCAGAAGCCTGATTTTTGTAGGAAGCGTTTTGTGCCGTTTTGTCATTAGGGAATGCGCAAATTTTGTCATTTTGACAAAGTGTGATTTTCTTTTCTTTATTCTGATGATTTTTGTCAGGACATTAGAATGAAGTTGAAATAATTGTATTGTCATCGGCTCTTGACCCCTGTACAAATTTTCAAGTTAATCGAACTTCTTGAAATAAGTAAAAATTACGTTGAAAGATTCCAATACAAACAGGTCAAGCTAATAAAAGCGTGGTAAAAACATTTCGTTTTAAAAGCCTTGTTTTGCGACATTCATCGTTATTTCCGCTGACGCTTTATAGCTGGACACTTGTACTGAATCACCGCACAACGGGGCGATCCTACAGTAATGTTGGACATTGGGATTTTTATTGTATTGTTAGTACCAAATAAACCCTTTTCAATTAAGCAGATTGATTTTTAGCCATATAATTACATTGGTTTTTACATAAAGCCTGGTTATAATTGCTATGTCAAAAAAACCCTTGGCTTATTAAATCGATCGTAAACTCTTGTTTCATTTTATTAATTATTGTTGCTTTCAGTACACAATAAAGGAATTACAATAAATCAAAAACTGGCACAAAAGGTTTTTAAAAATGTCCCTATTTTTTTTGCATCCAGCAAAAAATATGTTTTTTTAATTGCATTCGCAAATCGCCGATATTTACCGGAAAAATACCATTCGGTATGCTCTTTTTAGGAGTATAAATATATTTTTGTTTATAGTTTTAGTTTTGCGTTTGTTAACTTTAATTTATTAAAAAAATAAAAATTTATAAAACATATGTTTATATTATGTCTTTACAAACCACTCTATTTAGCAAGAGACATAATATATATGTACCCGTGATATCGCAACTGGGGAAATTACTTAAAAAAAATTGCTGATCATATAGTTTAATAGAGTATTTAATTTGCTTTAAAATGACACCAGAAGCAATACTCTAGGACAAGTAGAAACGGAGATATTAATGAATGTCCGGCCTACCCTATCACTCGCCCACTGTGCGCCGTCGTCGTTTTGGAAGTGGAAAAGGGGAAATTGTTGTCGTTTTCTTTTAATCTGGGGCCATATCATATGTATCCTACTCTATTGCATTAAAATTGTCATTCAAGCTCTTGCCTTGAAAGACGTGTATGTCGGCGTCAAACACTGAAATCTGTCATTTCCTGAAATAACTAGTCAGTACATGTATTGCCGGTAAAAGACTTATTATTACAGTGTTTGACTAACTATTTAGTCTTTTTCTATAATACCTGAATTCGTTTTAAAATAACAGCCTAGGCATTACTGGAAATGAGGAAAAAGGTAGTTCTTGTTAGTCAGATGGGGTTTTTATGCTGTTTACCGGCAAAACCTAAACTGACTTGTTATCTTAGAAAAAGACGGATTTCAGTGGTTGACGTTAACATATACAAAATGTTGAAATTAAATTATTATTCGTGGAAATTTTGGAAAAAAGCAACTAGCTTTATTTACATTAAAATCTAACAATTTTTTTTACATTTCTATTTTTATTTTCAGGTATGTGTCAGCTTTATATCTCCACTTGGTAATTGGTGTGTTAAAATTTTTAACGTAAGTAAAAACTATTTCCAAATGTATATTTAATTTAAGTAAAACCAAAACCTAAAAAAATAATATTTGTATTCTATGTACGTTTTATTTTGTTCTTAAAAACTATGGAATGTTGCGAATATTCGCATCCGCATCCGGAATTGCGGAACTTTCGCATCAATTTGGACATCCGCATCCGCTTACTCATATGCGGAGTTTCATGCGGATGCGCATGTCGCACAAGCAGCTCTACAAGAAAGAAATTAGGTGGGGCCGGCAAATGGTGCGTGCCGTCCACACGTGATTATTGACCGATAGGAGCGAAGATTCCGTTCGGTAACAAGTTCCGACTTTGACGCGTTTGTTATTGTGAATCATTTGTTTACGGTAAATCCATCATTACATGTGTAGTTCCGCTTAACGTATGAACTCTATGAACATTTCGGTTATTAAGTGTTCCAAGCGAACAATTGTTCAGTACCGCGGATTTAATTTACGAACCCCTGCGTAACAGACTTGACCCCGAGGAGGCGGCAATATTGCTTTTTATAAATATAATGCTTTAATTTTTAACTTCCACACTAAGTAATAAGATAGATAATAAAATTATTAAATAAATACTATTCTGGCTATTTTACTAATGCATCCACATAGTTTCTTGTAAAAAAAAACAAGATCCGCATCCGCGGATGCGGGCGTTTAAAAATCCGCATCCGCATTGGCGGATGTGAAAAAATCTGCATCCGCAACATCCCCGATTAAAGCCAACAATCTTTTCTAAAAACCTAAAACACACCCAAAAACCGACTAACCATCCGCTCATTTCGAAACGCCTTTGCACAAAAAGTTTCGGGATAGGCGCTAGGTATCCACAACGCAAGACTAGTTTTGCAAAACGGTTGTGTGTATGATTTTCGCGCAATGGAAACCCAGCTTAAAAAGTTAAATAATATTATATATTGATCATCTTTACCCAGAACTGGTGGTTTAATTATTATTTACCAGTGAGTAGTATGCAGTGGATATAATCATATATTTTATTTTATTAAGAGTATATATTAAAACAAAAATACACCTGCTTATCAATCATAAATACCTGTCACATTTATAACGTATTTTGAGTTATAGTAAATAAAAACATATTTAGGTTATTTTTATCATATTTTTTTTACCCAACACATGCATATTCGGATAGAATCATAGCATTTAAAAAAGTAACTTTGTATTAAATATGTAAAATAATTTTTAAGCTACCAACTAATAGGCTTGGTAAACTATATATGTTTTCAGTAATCTTTGTCAGGTCTGGATAATTTAATAGGGTAGCTAATTTGACAAAACAATAGTTAGACCCTTGAGATCCCAGGCAGCAAGCTGTCGTCTTTTTTACGTCATTTTTTCGTCATCATTTTCGTCTTTTTCACTTTTAGAATGACGTCATTAGGACGGTAAAATGACGTGATTATGTCACAGCCCAAAGACGTCATTTTATGACGTCATTTAACGTCACATTATAGAGACCAAAATATCCTAAAAATGACGTCATCTTTCAAATCAAATAACGTCATAATTCTCCGGAAAGTGACCAGTACTATATGTGTTGGATTTTCATATTGAAATAGCTCTAGAACTATTTAAAGCAGTGCAAAATGTTACCATACTTGACAACAAATAACAGAATAGAAATTGAAAGGTTTTTATTGTGCAACTTGTTTGGACGGTTCTGTAGCTCTTCAAATAAGAAATCTAAAATTTAAAATCACCTTTAATAGGTCGTTTTGAAACCGAATGAAATGCCTTATGACTTATTAATATTAAAAGCAACGTCACTTAAGAAGGCAAATACAAAATTTAACTAAATATTTCAATATTTTATTTAATTTTTACAAAAACATTGTAAAGACCAGATAACCTTAAAAAATGTATTGGCAAAATCGTATTTTTTTTTTATTATAAAGCACTGAATGTGACATCGGAAATGACACAAATGAGTCATTTGATAAAGGAGTAATAACACATTTGCAAATGATATCCCCTGATTTCCATGTCTCTAAATAGTTACTTAAACTGTCCACAACAAATATGTTAAGTTTAGATGAATCCATTGAATATGAATAAAAGGAATTGCTATTTAAAAATCGTTTTTGACTGATAACTCTTTCGCCATTATCTACATTAACTATAATGGTATAAATCTGAATAACATTTTTATTCACAAAACAATACGAACCACTAAAACTGTGAGTATAAATACAAAACAAACAAATAAAAAAAAATTTAAGAACCAACCACGCACCACAAGCACAAAACACAATAGGAAAGCCACAAAAACCACAAGCCACAATCAATAATGTGTTTAGTACAAAATGATGCCTTTTAATCGGTCCTGCTTTCGATATTATATAGGCGCCAAATGCAAAACTCCATTGTGTGGGACAAAAATCAGATATTAAACTAATATTACATAATAACATTACTTTATAAGGTGTTGTATCAATTTATGTTAAAGGCAAAAATAACAGTTTAAAAAAAATATAGTAAAAGACGAAAAGAAACATTACTAAAGCAATACATAAAAGAAAAAAATAAATTAAAAAAAAAAAAAGGAAACAAAAAAAAGCAAAACAAAACAAGAATTAAACAAAACAAAGAAACAACCAAAAAACAAAAATATTTAGATTAAATATGTATTAGATAAACGTTGTTGTATAAGTTATAATTAATTTTAAGTATCTATTAGTTGTAATGTAATGTACATATATACCCCTAATCTCGGTAAACTTAAGATTAACGCTTGTATTTATTAGACTAAAAGTACATGCACCTTAGCAAGAACAGTCTAAAAGCATACAGGAGATGGAGCCGAGATTTGACCGTCATCGGTGATATGAAATTTCTCCATTGGGGTCGTCTATTATTCACGTGATTTTTTTTAGCATTTTTTTAAACCACCCCATCCACCTGGTGATACGTGGTGAGGTTTATTACTAAAGAGACTAAAAAGAAATCACGTATATTTTTTAGTACAAAGTATTATAAAAATTTTAGAATATTATCCTTAATTACAGGTAAGATAATCTGATTCAATTATGAAAAATTAAGGACCGAAATAAAAATGCAGAAAAACCGTTAAAAATAGCCAATTTTTGAAATGTTGATAATTATTGCAAAAATATATTTTTTACACATTTCTATCATTGCAAAAAATCGGTTTTTTAATTCTAAATTAAATGAGAGATTCTAAAGAATGATCGGATAATTTGTTGATAAGATAATTGATTTTAGAGCCCTAATCTATTGGGCTATATCTTTTTTGTTTATGATTATTTTGGGTCTTAAAAACTGTCTTTTGCTTTCTTAAGACTTATATTTTACTAATTTAAATCAACGTAATAAAAAAATAATAATCAGTCCTTTGTTTTGAACCTTGAAAAAAGGTACTTTTTTGTTAATAAACAATTGGAGCTTGAAGGCCCCTGCATGAGTTACGAATTTTAAACTTAGAAATTCAAAAAGCTGACTTTAAAACAAATATTTTTGGAAACAATAATCTGTACGACCAGTAGGAACCACGTTAGCAATTTTTTTAAAATAATATCTTAATTGTTTATAATAATTAAGAATAAATTTGGTTTTGATAGTTTCATACCTAAACCTAAACTTGATATGACGCATAATAAAAAGTTGTAATATTTATTTTTTATTGCTAAGAGATGTGTTTAAAGTGACTGATACTTTCGAGCGGGGAGGAGGTAGTGGTGGGGATAGAAGCTCTCGGTCTGAGATGCCGAGTCAAAAAGTGAAATTGAGAGTTTAAATCAGCGCAGCGCGCAAAAAACAGCCATATCTCTGCGAATTTTTATCGGATTAAGCTTTTTTTATTCTGGGGTATCGCAAAAGTTAAAGAATAATGGCGCTTTTAGTTTAAAAAATTATTATCAATTTTTCTTATAATTTTAATATTTTATACTTGATTAAACATTATACAATTTAACTTTTTAAAGCAGCATCAAATTATTTTTAAATTTGATTAATCTGTTTATTTTTTTAAATCATGTTATTAACATGTAAATGGTACAATATCTGCCACAAAAAAGAGTAAAATATAATTCATATCGTTTTTATTATTTACAGCATTATACATTGGAATAGTGTAAATTACTAAAAAGAATAATCAATTAAACTTAATTTTATTTATTTTTTAATTTTTATCTAAAACTTTATTAGACTACATATTAATTAATAATTCTGAAACACCAATCTTACGAACTAATATATTAGTAGCGTCTGATTCTGGCTTTTCGATTTTTAATGAGCCTTCAATATTTCAATTAAAAGAAAAATTAAAAATAAATTGTAAAAACAAATGCACCATTATTTATATCTTTTTGCGCTACCACAGATTACAAAAAAGAGCTTGATCCGATAAAAATTCGCAGAGATATGGCTATTTTTCCCGCGCTGCGCTAATAAGGCAGTCTAACGAACTGTCAACAACAGCTGATTTCATTCTCTTGGAGGACAGGTTTACATTTGGTTTTTATAAGCGAATGTGCATTTTTAAGGATTTTTATGAAGTTAATAATTATAATGCCTTCATTTTGTTGTGTAATAAACTGTGCTAATAGAGGAGACAGGAATAGAGTGGGTTTTTACAGGATTCCTTCTATTTTAAATAAGAATGGTGCTTTACGGAATTTATCAACAGTCTGTTCAATAGTTTGTAACAAGGGTTGTAATAAATATTACGACAAAAATTAACAATCATAAATATTGCTTTGCATGCGCAAATTAAAAATATAATGGTAAAAATGTATGTTTGACTTTTTAAGTGCTTAATAATAAACTGTCTATTATATATGTTAGGGGCTTTAAACAGAAAGCAGATAGGACCGGTTTCATAGGGAAAGGCCGAAGATACGGCCTCAGAAGAAACATCTGGTTCCTGTAACAAGGACCTGGTAGCTACCCATGTCACTAGGCCGGCAGAGGAGGGCATGACGGATCTAATCGTCTGCTCGTCATACTTTCCAGGAGACAGGGAGACCAGAACACATATTGTGCTCGTGTTCGGTAGCGACATGAGTAAGAGGAGATGTAAGAACTCTCTCTCCCAATCTGATATCGGATTTATTAGAAGTCTGATCCTATTGGGAGAAAAATAAAAAGGTGTGAGCTACAATAGACCGAGCTGTCGCAGTGAAGTGCGTAAAAAGTCCACTCACTTTAAACCTACTTACCTACCTAGGGGATATAAAGGGTTACTTAATTATATGGTAGGTACTACAATATAGTACTACTTTATTGTACGAGAACAGAAAAGTGTACTAGAATAAAGTATACTATTTGCAGTGATCATTACATCAAAATGCCACCAACAGATAACATGACATTGCACTTGGTGTCATTACTGATGTAATGGTCAAGTCTGTTATACTTACAGGCTTTTAAGAATCAAATAAACACAAAATTAAATTCTCCAATACCACTTAGAAGCAATAAAACAAAGTTTTGTATGAAATTAGTATATTATCTTTAGTGTTCTCATTACTTTATAGCCTCATTAATAAGCTACTAGGCCATGAAATATTCACCTGATAAAGCTCTACTTTATAACCTAAATACCTATTAAAATTATATACATTTCTATTATATTTAAGTTTTTTATTTAAAACTTTACACCCACCTATAAACAAAACTTAATAATCAGATACAAGATGCTCCATTACAAGCAAAAAACCTAAATAAAGAATAGTAAAAAATTATTTAATTTAAAAACTAACACCACTTAAATATGTAAGTTGAAACAAGTGACGAGACCACACTTCCGAAACACTGGGTTACCAGATTCGACACAGTTCATACTGTATGTTCTACAAAGTAATATTTATTTAAATCCAATTTAAATTGAACATGGTTGGGACAGTGGTTTTAATTTTATTAAAAGCACCTTGTTGTCTTTAATAATTTTTGCATCCAAAAACTTCACACTATGTGCAGGAACTTAAAACACATGGCTTTCATTTGTTGTTGTGTGTAATAGCTTGTTGTAAGCACTAAATAGCAGACAATATCCATTTGTGTAACAGGGAAAAAGTCAGCAGGATTCATACTTAAATCCGACTCTTTTAAACAAAACGGATCCACAAAAATAATTCCGGAGAGCTTTTGTCTGTATCGATTTGCGGCATCCGCATTTTCAGCTTGTAGCTTCACAAAATAGTCGCTCATGATTGATTCTCTATAAGTACCATTACTAAGACTCCCAAATAATATAAATATACTTAAAAAGTCACTTTAAACTACTTGAAATCCGAAAAAAATCACTATAAAACAGGACAATGCACAGGCAGGTTAAATTGCTAAGCGGGTTGTTTGTCCTCCAGCAAGTTTGTTTACCGTAATCAGCTGTTTTATTAGACTGGTCTATTTGAACTCTTGATTTCAGTTTTGACTCGGCATGTCAGTCCGAGAGCTTCTATTCCCACCACTACCTCCATTGCGTCGACGAAAGTATTAATCACTTAAAACACATCTTTTAGCAATAAAAAACCAATATTACAACTTTTTATTATGCATTATATCAAATTAAAGTATTATACTATCAAATGCCATCCAAATTAATTCTTAATTATTATAAACAATTGAGATATTATTTTTTAAAAAATTGCTAACTCAGTTCCTACTGGTCGTAGAGACTTTCTTTAAAAAAAAACAACTTTTCGTATTTCTAAGTTAAAAATTCGTAACTCATGCAGGGGCCGCTCCAGCTCTAATTGTTTATTATCAAAAAAGTACCATTTTTTTAAGGCTCAAAACAAAGGACTGATTACTAATTTTTTTATTACGTTGATTTAAATTAAAATATAAGTCTCGAAAAAGCAAAAGACAGTTTGTGAGACCTAAAATATGTATAAACAAAAAAGATATAGCTTAATAGATTGGGGCTCTAAAATCAGTAAAACTCATTATCTTAGCAACAAATTATCTGATCATGCTTCAGAACCTATCATTTAATTCAGAATTATAAAACCGGTTTTTTGCAATAATATGATGATGGATGAAATAAATAAAAAAAAAGTTTTCAATAATTATCAACATTTTTAAAAAAATTGCTATTTTTAACGTTTTTTTGCATTTTTTTATAAACAACTTGACCAAATTAATTTTACCCGGGCTCAAATTATAAGTTTTTTAATAGCTAAAAAGACATTTTGAATATGATGATACCCCTCCAAAATTAACAATGGCGCTTGCAGAAGCGAAAAACACGTTTTTAGCATTTTTAACCCTCCACCCCCTACCCCTGCACACTTTTTTTGAGTCTAAAACTATATAGTCATATTCAGGTAGAATTAATAATCACTCTCTACAACTTCTAACACCTTTTAACAGGTTACAAATTAATGTCATGAAAATTACCTACAGAGTGGGGTATTATATTAAAATTCATACTAGTTTTTACAATAGCCATGAGGGCCATTTCACCTCACCATACTTATCCTCTTTCTGTCTATAAAACGTTTATTACATGTAAATCACCTCTTATTATACCTTAGCAAAGTATTTTTTATAAGAAAACAGCAATGGCTTTGTTTAGAAACTTAATTTTATTCCGCGACAACTAAAAATGTAATATTTATGACAAACCGAATGGGTTTAAAACGTAATTACAAAGAAAATAGTGAATAATTTCTTAAAACAGGTCTGGTTACGGTCTGCTGGTTTTCTAGCATGCAGTTGGAAAATAATTTCAATCTCGTTGACTCTTGCAGATCGGAGCGTCGTGATTAATGAGATGGTGTTGTTAGATCTACACCAACAGAATTTATAACATTGCATTTTTTGGCCTACTAACAATACAACCTGAAAACTTAACCTTGTGCCGATTATTTATAGTTAAATGTGCGCAAGATATTTTACAATATTCACAACAATAACAATAAGTGCATAGGAAATATTGTCGTGAAAACAATGTTTTCACGAGTAAAATAACATTAAGTTCATTAAAAAATTACTTAATTAGACGTAATTTTCTTTTAAATTGATAATAAAAACACAAAACACACGAAAAAGTATCACTTATCCTTCTAAAAGTTCATTTTAAATAATTTCTAAATGAATTGCCATTAAAATATACAGGATGTTCCAAAAGTAAAGTTATTACATAGAGCAACAGCTTCAAGTTAAAATAATGTAATGTACGTAAACTTGCCTTATCCCAAAGTTGATAATAACTAAGATACAGGATGTTAAACTTTTAATTTTGTTTTCGTTTTTTTTTGTAATAATTTCCTTACTAAATAAAATAGCAGTACAGAAATTGGGGATTTGGGGCTTCTTTAAGGCGAGAAATTTAAATTCGTGCATGCTTTTGATGTTGCTAGTAGAGGGCGCTAGCTACTACCTACCTCACTTGTTTTAGATGGCATAATTTTTTTAAGAGTATATTGATCTCTTTATTAAAAAATAAGTTAATATAACTTCCTAGGTAAGCCCCTGGTAATCGTAATTTACTACTACTTAGAAGAGTAATTGGTCATTGTAATTGAATTACTTTTTGAAAGTAATTGCGACAGCTCTGATCAAAATTAACTAAATTTGTCAATTGCAGGGTCAAGTCCGTATAGTTCCAAAATGGGGCTCCCGTGTATTAAGTATAACTTTTCAATATACATAGTGTGTCATAAAGAACCTTTAAAATGTTTTTTTTTTTAATTCCAAAAGGCAGTTATGTACAGGATGCTTCTAATAAGTGTGGAAAAAATACTACCACAAATTTTATAATATAATGATCCAAAAGGCAGTTATGTACAAGATGCTTCTAAAAAGTGCGGAAAAAATACTACCACAAATTTTAAAATATAATGATCCAACTGAACTTACCTTAGTCAAAAAGTGAATGGTTTTGGAGATACCGAGTGTCAAAAGTTCAATTTGATTTTAGTTTTTCAAAAATAATTTGGTTAATAATTAGTGTATGAGGTGAAAATATAAATCTTCTCTCATTTTTTATCGTAAAATTTAGAGTTGACAATTGTCAGTTCCAATCCAATTTTTAAATAGATGTTGCCTTATTACCATATAATCTGCATAAAAAATGAGAATTCCAAATGAATATCATATCGAACTGACAAATGTCAACCTAAATAAGTCATGTTGTTTTCCAATCTTTTGTTCTCGTTTTTATTTTTAAGCATTTCATAAAAGAAGTAGGAGATAAAGCTATTTAAAAGTTGCATTATTTATCATTCTCCCCCAGCCTAATTATTGGAAATACGACAAAAAGTCCTTAACTAAACTCTTACAGAATTAATTTTTTGAGTTCGTCTCCAGGGTGAAGTCGATTCATATTTGTTATAAATAAAAGACCTTATCTTCACTAAAAAGGTTTAATTTCTTATGGGACCCGACGCGTTTCGGTTAAACAATCATTATCTAGGGTCAGTTTTATATATCACTTTGGCACATGGTGAACTGCGTCAAAACACCAAAAAACCTACATTTTACAAAGGTTTACAACACTAATTAAAAACTAACAATAAGTTTAAAAAAGTTTTTTTTTGGTGATTGTTAGTTTTTAATTAGTGTTGTGAACCTTTGTAAAATGTATGTTTTTTGTGTTTTGACGCAGTTTACCATGTGCCAAAGTGATATATAAAACTGACCCTCGATAATGGTTGTTTAACCGAAACGCGTCGGGTCCCATAAGAAATAAAGCCTTTTTAGTGAAGATACATCCTTATTTATAACAAATCTTGCAGAATTGGTTAGTTTTTGCTGATGTTATTTAAATTGTATCTAATACTGGATAATTTTGGAGCAAAATATGTTTTTTAATTATCGTTGCAGTTGCACCACCACGCGGTAGGTTTAGAAACTTAAAATAATTTCCAGCTATTTCTCTTGACCACTTTTACTAAAAATATTCTTTCCCCAACGTTGTGCGATACTTAGTTTCCGAGATATAAGATAAACAGTTTTTTTTATAACAATAGATTTAATATGTTACATTAAATTTAATTTATTATGGTTTTAAATAAATCCTTTGCATCTAACTCTAATATATAAATAACTTCCGCTTTAGTAGAATCGAAACCTTTTATGAAAAAAAAATGTTCTCGATAATCCTTATAATCCTAATTTTTTAACCCAAACAATTACAAATGTACTTAATTATTTAATATTATTATTTAAAACTCGTGGGAGGCAAGTTTATAATTAGTATTTAGTGTAGGTGTAAAATATGAATGCCAGTATCAGTAATTTAGGCGTACAATGTAATAATAATAATGCACTAATAAAATGTATACTTGTACTATATTCAACATATAACTCCGTTTCTATTTCTGTATATATACAGAAGGTTTTGTATTTGAAAACCACTTAGGAGATACACGAGTTTTTTTAAAGTGCCTACACGCTATGCAACTTGATGTACAGGGTGGCGTCTTTTAGATGGATTTTCTGGGAGCTAGGAAAACTACAAGAGAGCTGATGCCACATTCTTGAGTTCGATTTTGGAAATAACTGTAACGGTAAAAAGGTCGTGGCTAACTTAATTTGTTTTGGAGATACAGGGCGTTTTTAAAATGTTGGGGATTTCAGTAAACCTCTTTATCACGGTTGTTACTTAATAGAAAAAATGGCAAATAGCATATTTATGTAGAATTTCACGTAGAATTCAATGGCGTACTTAATTTATTTTTCCGGTTGCGGTTTTAAAGATATTACCCAAGTTGCCTGTGATATCCTGTATATTACTTACCTATTTGATTCTCAATAAAATTATCCTATTTAGTGATACTACACACTTAATATTTATTTTTATCGAAAGCTATCTTTTGAACTGACTTTGGTTTTTTTAGGATCTATGCACCTTTTTTTAAGATGGTACTGGTGGCTTGATGTTAACTTTTAATTACCAAAAAATATCTTAAAATTGTTCTATAATGATGACACCTTCTTCGCCGATTTCTGAGCCCTAACTCGCTTCAGAGCCACAACACTCCTTGGCCTCTTGTTTTAAAACAGGATTATGGTGGTAGACCCAACTCTCATCCATAGTGGCAAACTATTTTATAAATGCTACAAAGGTTATGGTTTCAATAACTCTAAAATCTTGGACTTCCATTTCCTTTATTTGTTAATTAATACACAACGGTTCGATTAGTGATGTCAAAGACAATTGTAGTAGTGATAACTACAATTGTCTTTGGTGATGTATCTCCAACCGTTTAAGTGATAACTAGCTTTAAGATAGGTTTTAGTTATCACTTAAAAAAGGCTAGAGATCAATACATCACTAACTAAAACGTCGTGTACCAACCAAATAAAGACAGTGAAAGTCCAATTACTGCTACAAATGTTGCTGAGAAAGTCGCATTGATTTTTTTTTGTTCCATTCCAGGTAGCAAATGCAGACTCATTGTTAATTGATGATCCTCAAAACCAAGTCCTGTATTTTTGCTACCATCTCTGGCGTTGATGTCCCTTTTAGGTGTAGTGCAAAAAATCATTGAAACGAAGATTAAAAGCATGTTTTTGAGCAACGAAGTACAATTTAATTTTAAATGTTACTCTTTTCGTACCACCCAAGTTTAAAATTAGAATATTTTAAAAGCCGTTAAGTTTATCAAGGTAATTTTAAAGTATCATTTTCATGGTAATATATAGGTATTATATACAGTCAAAGCTTCTTATTCGCGCTTTCAATATTCGCGAATTAAAAAATGCGACTCAATTCCTACATTCGCGACTAAATATTTTTTTATTCGCGGATTTAATCGGTATATCGGTACATACACATTGATAGTGAAGTTTTAGGAATGGCAAATGATTTCTTTATGAAAATTGATCCGCCTATGGAACGAAGTCTTGTTTTTAAAAGACAAATTCCTAATGCCACTGCTGAATATCAGTCTAAATTGAAGGAGCTTTTAAAAACTGCCAAGCAAGAAAAAATTACAAAATTCTTTAAACCATTGCCTAAGCCTAATGATAATAATTAATCGGTATGGTCAAAAACTTTAATTAAACTCATTTTTTTATATACTTGTTTTTTATTTTGTCACCTAGGAACGTATCCCCTATAATCCCATATAAATTATTATTCCATATTGTCGGTGTCTGTACCCCGCGAATAAAGAGCTTTTACTGTACCAAATTGTCAATAATATTAAGACCAAAGAATGTATATCAAAGTTATGGTAAAAAATAAATAAAATTGCCCGAAGCTACGCCACTGATCCATAATAGAAACAAAAGGTTATTATAAAAAGATGTATTTCGATTCTAACCCTGTATATATATATATATATATATATATATATATATATATATATATATATATATATATATATATATATATATATATATATATATATATATATATATATATAATATATATATATATATATATATATATATATATATATATATATATATATATATATATATATATATATATATATATATATATATATATATATATATATATATATATATATATATATATATATATATATATATACATATGTCCACGGAAAGGTGTTAGAGAAAAACTTTTATTTTTGATTTTATCGAAAAAAGCTACTCTTGATAAAAAAATTTGCTACTTCTTAAAGTAAGATTGGAATAGAAACATTTGACATATTTCATTCGCGGTGTTCAGAAAATTGAAAAAACTTAAAATGGTACAAGAGTAAAGTGCATTTATTTGTGAAGATATGGAAATAAGTTACTAGGAAAAGTTGTTCAAAATTAAAAGGTAGTGTCTAATACCAATTTTCAAAAAAGATGGCCCACTTTTATTTATTTGTGATTAAATTTTTATTATTAATTTAATCAAATTTTTTGCTTTCAATAACACTAAAATCTTGGACTTCCATTGTCTTTATTTGTTAATTGATACACAACGTTTCGGTTAGTGATGTATCTCCAACCGTTTTCAAGTGATAACTAAAACTATTCTTACAAGCTACGACCTTATATACTATCCGTTGTTCACCGAAGCTTAACCGACTTGTCACGGTTCAGCAACGGTAGCCAGATATTGGGAATATCTACACTCGGTTTGCTAAATACATTTTGATTGTTTGCAATTATTACAGCTTCTTTAAATTTTCTTTTTTCCAGTGGGTTTCTTTATGAATAATTTTTGCTTCCGACCATTGTATACGGTGTTGTTTGACCATGCGTGTTCGGCAATCCCTGATTTCGACGTTTCACCTCGTTCCGTATGTTTTTGTGTTCTTTAACCCTAATTTCTAGTGGTCTTTTTGTTTCCCCGATGTATACTTCACCACATTCACAAGGAATTTGGTAGATACAGTCATTTTTGAACCATTGTTGTCCGGTCTTGTCTTAGTAAGGATACTTCTGAGAGTGGTTTGGGATTTAAATGCTGTTTTAATATTGTACCTATTCGCTATTCTGCGGATCTTTTCTGAAGTTCCTTTAATATACGGAATAGTCATAAATATTTGTTCCTGTGAAGTCTTGTTCAAATTAGAATTCTTTGTCTTATCTTGATATTTATCGATTGTTTCCTTGACCAATCTCTCACTGTAGCCGTTTTGCTTGAGATCCCTGGTTATATTACTTATTTCGGCTTGCAGAGATTCCTTACTGTTGCATAATGTCACCGCGCGGTTATATAAAGTACGTATGACTCCTCGTTTTGTTTCGTTAGAGTGATTGGAATTCTGTGTAAATATTGTCCAGTGTGGGTAGGTTTTCTATATACCGAAGTTTGTATATGTCCATTATTTCGTTTGACTAAAACGTCGAGAAAAGGTAGAGCCGAATTTTGTTCCTTCTCCATTGTGAATTTGATACAGGGTCGAAGACAATTTAGATGTTTTAAGAAACCTTCAAGTTCTTCGTCATTACCTGTCCATACAATAAAAGTATCGTCAACATATCGTAGCCAAACTTTTGGTTTCATTAGTGCAGTATTAATTGCGTGTTCCTCAAACCATTCCATATAAATGTTTGCTACCACTGGAGAGAGCGATGAACCCATGGGAAGGCCATCGTCCTGCGCATAGTACTTATCTTTCACTTGAAAGTAAGAACTACGGAGGCACAGCTCCAACAATTCCATCACTCCATCCAGCGGCAGGGTGGTGCGTTCTACTAAGGTATCATCTTCGTTGAGCTTGGCCCGAATGATGCTTAACGATTCTTCTATTGGTACATTTGTATATAGACTTTCTACATCAAAGCTTACGAAAATATCGTTTGGTCCTATTTCTACATTATTGAGAATCTCAACAAAATGACTGAGTTTCTTACAAAGATGGTGACTTACCGGCTAAGGGCTTAATCAGTTCTAAAGGTATTTTGCCAGTGCAGTCGTGGGTGCATTCCTGGAGCTGGTGATTGGCCTTAAAGGTATATTGTCCTTGTGTATTTTTGGTAGTCCATATAGATGTGGAGGCTTACTATGATGAGGTGTTAGAGTTGTTCTAGTTTCGTCCGTCAGAAAGTTTTTATATTTTCTTAAAGTCCTGTAAATTTTGTTTTCTATTGAGGGTGTTGGGTATTGATCAAGGGATCTGTATTTGCCTTTACGAAGGACTTCGTCAATTTTTTCATCATAGGTGAATGTATCCATGACTACAGTGGCATTTCCTTTGTCTGCTGGAAGAATTTTGATGGATGTATCATTTTGAAGGTTTTTAACAGCTGCTAATTCGTTCTGAGTGATATTGATGGGGTTACTTTGCTTTGTTTCTAAAACGGTTCTTACTTTCCATCGAAGTTCTTCCGCATCTGGTCCCTGGAGCCTTGTTGTTTCTAAAGAGCTAATTATGTCTAGAGTAGGTGTATGCTTTGGAGCTATGACAAAGTTTAATCCTCGTCCTAAAAGCTGTTCTTCTGTTTCCGAGATGGTTCAGGAGGACATGTTATTATAGTCTTTTTGTTGACTGTCTCAGCTGTTGGTCGTTTACTGTAAAGTCTGTTCAATTTGTTCTGGTGTTTTGTCGTAAATTATTGTCTTTGGCCTTCTCGCATGTTCTTTGGATTTTTTGAAAAATGGGGTTATAGTCCTCTTCGTGTACGTATTCCTTAATCTCTTCATGTAGAAATAGGACCAAACGATATTTTCGTAAGCTTTGATGTAGAAAGTCTATATACAAATGTACCAATAGAAGAATCGTTAAGCATCATTCGGGCCAAGCTCAACGAAGATGATACCTTAGTAGAACGCACCACCCTGCCGCTGGATGGAGTGATGGAATTGTTGGAGCTGTGCCTCCGTAGTTCTTACTTTCAAGTGAAAGATAAGTACTATGCGCAGGACGATGGCCTTCCCATGGGTTCATCGCTCTCTCCAGTGGTAGCAAACATTTATATGGAATGGTTTGAGGAACACGCAATTAATACTGCACTAATGAAACCAAAAGTTTGGCTACGATATGTTGACGATACTTTTATTGTATGGACAGGTAATGACGAAGAACTTGAAGGTTTCTTAAAACATCTAAATTGTCTTCGACCCTGTATCAAATTCACAATGGAGAAGGAACAAAATTCGGCTCTACCTTTTCTCGACGTTTTAGTCAAACGAAATAATGGACATATACAAACCTACCCACACTGGACAATATTTACACCAGAATTCCAATCACTCTAACGAAACAAAACGAGGAGTCATACGTACTCTACATAACCGCGCGGTGACATTATGCAACAGTAAGGAATCTCTGCAAGCCGAAATAAGTAATATAACCAGGGATCTCAAGCAAAACGGCTACAGTGAGAGATTGGTCAAGGAAACAATCGATAAATATCAAGATAAGACAAAGAATTCTAATTTGAACAAGACTTCACAGGAACAAATATTTATGACTATTCCGTATATTAAAGGAACTTCAGAAAGATCCGCAGAATAGCGAATAGGTACAATATTAAAACAGCATTTAAATCCCAAACCACTCTCAGAAGTATCCTTACTAAGACAAGACCGGACAACAATGGTTCAAAAAATGACTGTATCTACCAAATTCCTTGTGAATGTGAAGTATACATCGGGGAAACAAAAGACCACTAGAAATTAGGGTTAAAGAACACAAAAACATACGGAACGAGGTGAAACGTCGAAATCAGGGATTGCCGAACACGCATGGTCAAAACAACACCGTATACAATGGTCGGAAGCAAAAATTATTCATAAAGAAACCCACTAGAAAAAAAGAAAATTTAAAGAAGCTGTAATAATTGCAAACAATCAAAATGTATTTAGCAAACCGAGTGTAGATATTCCCAATATCTGGCTACCGTTGCTGAACCGTGACAAGTCGGTTAATCTTCGGTGAACAACGGATAGTATATAAGGTCGTAGCTTGTAAGAATAGTTTTAGTTATCACTTGAAAACGGTTGGAGATACATCACTAACCGAAACGTTGTGTATCAATTAACAAATAAAGACAATGGAAGTCCAAGATTTTAGTGTTATTGAAACCATAACATTGTCTAACACTTTTAAAGAAAATTTTTTGCTGTTAAGTAAGCTGACGTTTCTGCGGCTAATAAATTATAAAAGCGAAGTGTCAATAAAGCTTGTCACTATCAACGCCTACTAGTACAATAAAGAGTTGTTAATTTGGAATTAGATAATATTAAAATAATTTTTATCACAAATTAATAAAAGTAGGCCGATTTTTTTGAAAAATGATATTAGGAACTATCTTTTACTTTTGAACAACTTTTTCTAGTAACTTATTTCCATATCTACTCAAATAAATGCACTTGACTCTTGAACCATTTAAAGTTTTTTCAATTTTCTGAATACCGCGTATAAAATTTGTTAAATGTTTTTATCCCAATCTTACTCTAAGAACTAGCAAAATTTTTTTAAGAGTAGTTTTTTTTTGATAAAATTAAAAATAAAGAAGTTTTTTACTATTTAACACCTTTTCCGTGGACGTACTGGTGTGTCCACGGAAAAGGTGTTGAATATGAAAAACTTCTTTATTTTTAATTTTATCGAAAAAAGTTACTTGTAATAAAAATGTTTGCTGCTTCTTGGAGTAAGATTGGGATAGAAACATTTAACATATTTTATACGCGGTGTTCAGAAAATTGAAAAAACTTAAAATGGTACAAGAGTAAAGTGCATTTATTTGCAAAGATATGGAAATAAGTTACTAGAAAAAGTAAGGGTGTTCAAACGTAAAAGGTATTCTCTAATACCAATTTTCAAAAAAATCGGCCCACTTTTATTTATTTGTGATTAAAATTTTATTATCAATTAACTAATTCCAAATTTTTGTACTAGTAGGCGTTGATAGTGACAAGCTTTATTGATACTTTCCTTTTATAATTCATTAGCCGCATTATCGTCAGCTTAAAATACCTACTTAACAGCAAAAAATTTGATAATAAATTGATATTAAAAATTTAAATCGATATTAAAATAAATTTAATCACAAAAAATAAAAGTAGGCCGATTTTTTCGAATATTGGTATTAGAGACTACCTTTTAATTTTGAACAACTTTTCCTAGTAACTTATTTCCATATCTTCTCAAATAAATGCACTTTACTCCTGTACCATTTTAAGTTTTTTCAATTTTCTGAACACCGCGTATAAAATATGTTAAATGTTTCCATCCCAATCTTACTCTTAGAAGTAGCAAAATTTTTTATCAAGAGTAGCTTTTTTCGATAAAATCAAAAATAAAAAAGTTTTTTCTCTTCAACACCTTTTCCGTGGACATACTGTATAATATACATATAACTTCTTTATTGTTTATACAAAATTAATTAAAAATATTTACTTGAATTACAATCAAAATTTGTTTTTGTGTAATTTTGTCAATATCCTTGGCTGTTTTCATTTGCAATTTAGTTAAATAGCTATTTATATAACTAGTATATAAATTATAACAAAAATATAAACGAACATTTTTGCAAGCGAGGCTATAAAATCATGAGTTAATAAAGCCTGTTTATCTACGCGTTATACAGGGTGTTCGAAAAATAGACGGAGATATTGTAATGGGCGATTCCTTGTTTAAAATTATGAGAAAAAGTTTCTATAAACATGGGTCCGGAAATGCACAGTTTTCAAGATACAGGGTGATAACTTTTAAAAAATATATTAATTTTTTATTAATATTTTAAAAAACATTTGCTCGATTCTTTTGAAATTTGGCAATTTTATTTGTTGTATTAAGAGGCTAATTTAGCCCTAAATAGATTTCATTTCAGATTCATTGCATGCCACTGGACAAAATTGGTTTATTAATTTTTGCTAAAAGAATCACAGGTGCCTTGGAAACCAAAAACCCATTTCTGCATGAAGGTTTGCCACTGACCAGCGTTAGTTCTCCTAGAAAATAATTATTCACCTAATTTTCTTGGCGAAATTTCTCTAAAAAGTTTTTATCTCGGTTTTTGTGATGGAAAATTACACTTTGGAGGAAATGACAGACATGCATGTAATGTATGCACGTGCTTACAGTAACTGTTATGCAGCGAGGCGCCTGTATGCAGAAGCGTGTCCCCAACGGCAACTTCCAGATAGTAAAACTTTTGAGAGCGTAGACCATAGATTACGGGAAAAAGGTAAATTTTCTTATTTCTTTTTTGTAATGTTTTTGACAATAATGTTATTTAGGAAGTTTTGCCATTCTCACCAATGATAGGGGCCGGCCGAGGTCCGTAAGAACGCCTGAGTTTAAGGAGGCAGTTTTACGTGCTGTGGAACAAAATCCTGGTATAAGTACCAGGACTATAGCAGCTCGATTAGGGGATAGTCATTTCAACAGCACTGTGTGGCAGACACTTTTGTATCCGTATGATGTTCAACGTGTGCAGGCATTACTACCAAGAGATTTTCTGCCCCGTTTGCAGTTGTGCCAATGGTATTACGAAAAGGTTAATAATAACAGAAATTTTAATAAAACCATACTTTTTACGGACGAAGCTGGATTTCGGCGGGATGGTATTGTTAATTTCCATAACGCTCATGTATGAAGTGAAGAAAATCCTCATGCTTACGTACAATGTCGTCACCAGAAACAATTTTCTTTAAATGTGTGGATGGGTATTGTTGGTGACAATTTAATTGAGCCCTTCTTTTTACCCTTAAGATTAAACGGCAAATCTTACTTAGAGTTTCTTCCAAGAATTGCCCGTAGTGCTGGAAGAAGTTCCTCTAAATGTACGTAATCAAATAACTTTTATGCACGATGAAGCTCCTCTTTATTTTAGTATAGCTGTTAGAACTCATCTAAATACACCTTTGGGGAAAATTGGGTTGGAAGGGGTGGACCAATTCAATGGCCACCTCACTCTCCTGACTTAAATCCAATAATTTTTTATTTATGGGGACACCTTAAAAGTCTGGTTTACGCCACTCCCATACAAACAATAGAAGAGTTAAGAAATACAATTGTAAATGTTTGCGAAGAAGTGAGAAATAGACCTCGAATTTTCGAGTTCGTCGTTCAATGATTCGTCGAGTGAGAAGGTGTACAGAACGGTGGACATTTCCAACATTTGTTGTAGCTGTTGTTGCACTAAAACTCTTTCCTAGAAATATTTTTGATTTTTTTGTTTTCCAGGGCACCTGTGATATTTTTTGCAAAAATTAATAAACCCATTTTGTCCAGTGGCATGCAATAAAATCGTTTTTTTTTTTTTTCTCGAAACCGAAGTGAGATACGAGAAAAAAAACAGGAGGTAAAGAAGTTGTATTTTTAGATGCTTAATCCAGCAGCAAATATTAAAGTTGCACAAAAGGCAGTGGCGTACATTTTTTTGCCACTTTTATTCGCTAAGATGCCCACCGGGACGCCACTAAACCTTATAATTTTAATCTATTTAGGGCTAAATTTGCCCCTTAATACAACAAATTATATTGCCAAATTTCAAAGGAATCGAGTAAATATTTTTTTAAATATTATTAAAAAATTAATATTTTTTAAAAAAAGTTATCACCATGTAAACTGTGCATTTCCGGACCCACGTTTATAGAAACTTTTTCTCATATTTTTAAACAAGGAATCGCCCATTACAATATCTTCGTCTATTTTTGGAACACCCTGTGTACATGATTTTATGTACGATTGCGACTGGATTATACAGTGTGTCCCAAATTGGTGGGGAATGTATGGGGATCTTGGAAACTACGATAGATAGAAAATCGGTTAAATGGGGAAAGTTTTGGACAATTATGTTAGTAAGCTAATCCCGTTAACTACATGGTTTTATCTATTCAGGTTTTTGAGAAATTTTGAAAAAACCTGAAACATGCATTTTCGAAAATCGGTCATATTTTTTTTATAAGTGAACATTTTTCAAATCTGTAAAAACTTCTTTAAAGCAACTTTTTTTGTTGAATATGACCGAGTGGTTAATTTTTATTTTTTACGTTTCGGGTTTTTAGAATCATCATCAACTTTATTTTTTTCATATGGACGCCATATTGGATTTTTACGCAGCCAAATAGTACTTTTTATTCTGATTTCAACAATGTATAACATGTTATAATTTAAGAGTTTATAACCTGATTTATTTCAAAAAACAAATATTTTCTCAGTTGGCCTTGATTTCGGCGAACGTCATGTTTTTTTGAAAACAATAAAATATTAATAATTGGCAAAATAGATAAGCTGAACAGACATTTTACAGAAATGGGTTCGCGAACATAGCTATAACATTAATACCGTGTTACAACAAAACTACACGTAACAAGTTAATTGCAACAAGTGAAAACAAAAACAATGAAAAGTGGCTAAACTAATTTTCCTACTAAAATGAAGATGTAAAATAACGACCCAAAATTCAAAATGTTGTCTATTTCTCTCAACATATTAACGATATTTTTTTAAATAGTCCTAACTACCCTATGAATGGTTGACTTAGGTATGTGGAATTCTCTATCAACATCCCTGGCTGAAAATGTTGGATTTTCTTTAAAATGTTTTTTAAAACTTCCGAATTCACGCAAATTTGTAACCAGTTTTCGAAAGTATGTTAGTTTGGGATGTAGTTTTTATTAAAATAATTAACCATTTTACAGCGTTGAAAAAATTTTAATAACGTACCCAAGCTAGTTTGATTATAACGCTAGATAACTTTCGCCGGAATCAAGGCCAACTGAGAAAATATTTGTTTTTTTAAGTAAATGAGGTTATAAACTCCTAAACTATAACATGTTTTACATTATTGAAATCAGACTAAAAAGCACTATTTGGCTGCGAAAAAATCCAATATGGCGCCCATATGAAAAAGATCCATTTCCAAGATCCCCATACATTTCCCACCAATTTGGGACACACTGTATGTATTTAAAATTAAAAAAAAATAAGGAAATAAAAATTTAAGTATTATACCTTATAGGGTTTTACCTCTAGAGATGTTCAAGCAGTTGCCAAAGCAGTTGCTTTGATATGTAGATGTTTATTTTTAAAACATGTCAAATTAGTTGACATCGCAAATTTCTGAAAATAGTTAAAATCATAAAAAAAGAATCCAGAACGAAAATAGTATCAAAAGCCAAAATATAAACCTCAAAAGTCTTAGAAGAAATAAAGACGGCTGCAGCAGCAGTTAAGGACTCCTTACTACCTGCGAAGTCAAGAACGTTGTACGAAGAGACATACAAAGCGTACAGACAGTGGTGTAATGAAAAAAAATGCAGGAAACCGATGAAGACGGAATCTTAGCTTACTTTAGCACCAACCATTCCTTGTTTTAAAACTTGTTTAATTAGGTATCGACTTGTTGTTGAATATTTAATTAATTTTTTATTAAAATTTTAAAAATTGTTGTTTGATCCTTTGTTGTTGACAAAAAAGTTACTTTCCTTTACTAATAAAATAAAGTAACTTTATTTTACAAGTACAACAAAGTGCTACTTTATGGACGCAAAATTGTTCTATAATTAGCACTTTGTTGGAAAATTGTACATAAATAGTTTTATTAAAATTTATAAGTAACCTTCACTTACTTTGATTTTTAAATGTATTGCATATAAAATTTTAAATAAAATCATTTTTTCTTTTCTTAAGGTAGCCGACTGAAAATTTTATTTTAAACTTTAATAAAATTACAAGTAAAAGTAAATAATTACTTCTGCAGTTTTTCGCAATTGTAAATAACATTATTATAAAAGCGATATTTTTCAATATGTCAGTTATTGGATTTTTAAAAGAGAAAATGAAAGAAGGTATTTGATCTATAAATTTTCGCTCGACTAGCAAGAGTTTCATTTTTAAAAGTGTGATAAATTTTTATTTCTTTAGCAGTGTCATCGTATTTTATGTTTTTCCTAAGAGCTAATGAAATGGGATAAAGTAACGAAATGTGTATATACGTGTAGCCCGGTGAAAAATAATATATCTTTCAGCACTGGCTCTTAAGAATCCTATTAACTATACATATAATTTCAATAATATGCAGGTCATAGCTATATTATATTTTTATATGAAGTATATTTTAAAAGTCTCTAACTAAAAATTCAAAGTATATACCGGGTGACCGACCCAGCGAATATGTAAGAGCTGATAATAAACATATTGTTTTTAAAGGAGGTGGATAAAGATCGGCCTTTTTTCGAATATGATCGTGAAAATTCCAAGTTTTAATTTAGGCAATTTTTATTATATTTATAATAAGTCCAAGTATTTTTATTTACATCTTTAATGAATTGGTAAAAAATCAGAATGGCAAATAGAAAAAAAACCTTTTAACTTGCTATTTTTCTTGAATATTTGCCATTTTACACGTTTTTTGATCTTTTATTTTAAAAAATTATTTGATGTGCTTTGTGCACCAATATATTTTTTTTAACTTTAATATTACACTTAATAAGCTTATAACCTAGAATTTATTTATTTTGGTGCATTAAGCGCATCATGAATTTTTTTAAAATAAAAATAAAAAAATATGTAAAATGGCAAAAATTCTATAAAAATAACAAGTTTGAAGGTTTTTTTTTTATTTGCCATTTTAATTTTTTCACCAATTAATTGTAAATGTAAATAAAAATACTTAAAGGGATCCCGGGGAATATTATTGGGAAAGAACTATGGAAGGACTACCGATAAACATAAAAGACTTCAATAGGGTGCAAATGAGAAATCTGACAGGTATACTGGTCATTGTAGAAACAGACACTATCTCAACAAGATAGGAAAAAGCGAGACAAGTACATGTAGATGGTGTGGAGAGGGAAGAGAGGACGCCATTCAGCTTAGAAATTGCCCAGCACTAGGGCATATCAGGGGGAAATGTCTGGGTATGGCATGGCTGGACCTAAATGACATAAGATTCCTACCACTAACAGGACTTGCATCACTAGCGAGAAAATTGGGGCTCTAGTAAGCAAAACGACAGCACCATATCAGTGTAAAGGGAATGCATACCTAAGGGACAGTACAGGGTGACGGAACCTGTGTATGCTTAAGGGTTGGTGTAGAGCATAATGGGCTTAGGCCTCAGTGCTTAGGGCCCCAGCGAGGGAACTCACCATGATACAATAGATAGATAGAAATAAAAATACTTGGACTTATTATAAATATAATAAAATGGCCTAAATTGTAACTCTGAATTTTTACGAGTATAATGGCCAAAAAAAGGCCGATATTTACCCACTTCTTTAAAGATGTTCTATATAGTGAATAGTTGTTCTCCATTTATTTCGATTTGCTTTAGCAATTATAACAACATTCGTTACATGATATTTAAACTTAGAAGTCATGTAATAACTGTTGGTATTACAGCCAAGACAATACAAAACATACTGTAAGATATCTGTTCTATTGAAATCACAGCACACTACTCTTTGATATGATCTAAGTTGTTTTTTGGCGCCATTTTAGAGGTAAATGATAGTTATAGAAAACCTGCGTGATGGCAAAATTTAGCATTTAGTATGTGAGACAAATTAAATATTTTATACTAATCGCTATAGTAATTATAAATTAAATATTAAAATAAAAAACGTCAAACATTGTAATTATAAAGAATGGGTTTAAGTTAGTAAACGTTTAAAAATATTTTTTACATTTATGTAATTTTTAATTATTTTATTTTCGTAAATTTAAAATAAATAAAAAACAAAATGAACTTAAATAAATTCATGGCAAACCTTTCCTTTTTTAAAAATTTTAAAGGCGAATTTTTTGGCTTTATTAAACATGGGAAAATTTGATTAAATTTAAAAAAACTTTTTTTTCTCCATTTATAAAATTAATTTTAACAATTTTTTTAATTATTTCCAAATTTAAATAAATTAAAAATTTTAAAGTGGGCAAATTTACCCTTATCTTAAAAAAGCGCTTCCTTAAATGGTAGCACTCCGCGGTTTTTTAATATTTTAGGGTCAATTGAACATTTGAAATATTGTAACCATTTTAACGTTGTAGTTTATTTTACTCTTCCGGTTTTTGAGATAGTAAATAAATATTCTAACAAATTGATGAAATTTTGTAAAATTTAAAGAATCATAAAATATGTCTGTCGAATTTTAATGAAACTACATCCAGCTAGACACATTTTAAAAACTGCAGAAAAAAGTTGTGAACAAAAACCTTTAAAATAATATTAAAATTAGGATTTAAAGAAATATATGAATTCGTTTTTTTTTCATTTATTTTGCAAAAAAAATGTTTTTAACCTTAAAAATATGTCACTTCGGTAGGAAATTTTCTTCTCTACATTTTTGCTAAAAACGCAAAACAAATAAAATTTTAAATCTGACTCAATTTTGCTGTTAGTATTATAACCCAAAAATCGGTGTTACCAGATCTTGGCTTGTTTTTAACGTTTTTTCCACTCATAATCACTTAATTATAACTTTCTAATATATATTTATTGTTTCGATAAGTTATTGTAATATATTTATGTATTAAATTTGTAAAGATTACAAAGAAATAAATATTAAAAAAATAGATGGTTCGTGAGTCAGTATTAAAATACATGTTTAATCTGGCCTACTCAAACTGATTTGAAAAAATGTTTTTTTGGCGCCATTTTAGAGGTAAATGACACATTGTGGTACATGGTGGAAAAGATAATTGTTACGCTATAAAATATACATAATGGAATTTGAAAAACATAAATTTTAGTTACTTCCGGTTAAATTGGAAGTCGCAAAAGTAAAATAAAAAGTCCTAAAAAAGGGGAACTAGCCGCTATAGGACCACTTCAAATTCGAAAATAATATCTTTGTAGGTAAGAAAGTTATTAGTTGGTAGTGACAAAAAGTTGGACACATAAAAAAAAATATTTAAACTAATAAAAATTTTTTTGACATTCGCCTTTGCTAATCCAGTAACGTACACATCGATCCTATTGATATTCGGCTCATGGGTGCCAGTTGGGGAAATAATTATAAAAAAATTAAATTGAAGCAAAGAGGGAGGTTAATTAGCATGATTTTTAAAAAAGTTATTAGAAAAGTTTTTTAGAATATAATTTTTTTAAGTCGATGTGCAATCTTTAAAATTTACATTAAAAAAGAAATGGAAATTTTTTAAAATTAATTTTAAATTTCAACTTTTTGCTTTATTTATAAATTTGCTAACTACAAAGTGAATAACTGATTTGATAACTTATAATTTTTCTATGTTCTTACACATTTAAGGGGGTTATCTGGTTTAGCGGTCTGATTTTTATTCATTTTTGATTTTTTTTTGTAAGGACCATTAAAGAAATAAAACTTTGGAATTTTAATTATTTATTTATAAGTGTTTTAAGAGTATACATATGAATATTTAGCTAAAAATATTCATTAGAGCAAAAATTACAGAGCTCTGAAGACACCTGCCTCGAAAAAATGGACGGTCACTCCCTCCACGAAATCAGCTGATTGGCTTATCTGAAACTAAAAAACTCGAAGAGGTTTTCATCTGTAAGGTTAAATACATGAAATGGACTATTGTGAAAAGAAAATTTTGAAAATTGGATTTTTGACAGACTTCCGAACAAAAAATTTTAAATTTCATGTATTTTTTGTTAACTTGAAATACTTTTTTTGAGGCAATAATAGACCATTCCGTGCGTCTATATATGTGCTGAGTCGACCCTATAAATTTGAAGTGGATCGGCCAAACCGTTCTCGAGATATGATGGAGGAAAATTTGAAAAACATAGTTTTGAGAAAAACGCATTTGAAATTTTAGGTACAGTTACAACTATAAAAATCCTTACTATTAACCTGCGATACCAAGACTAAAATAAATTTCACAACGTAAATAACTGCACCAATTTTTTCCTAAATATGTTTAAAGTTGTCTGTTTTGTATAAGCATGCATTTGTATAAAGGATTTCAGGTATCAAGCCGAAAGAACACAATGGGGTCAGCCTCTCAACGCTCCGAAAACCTGCCTCTTCTAACTGCTGTATCTTTATAATGGCTTAGAATTTAAAAAAATCACTTTACCACCATATTCTAGACCTATTAAGGAAACAATTTATGCAAAAAAATGAAAATCGATTTTTTGAACCCATCACACCAGAGAATACCCTTAAAACGAGACAATTAAAACTTGAGATTCCGCCGGTAGAGATCGAACGTTGTTAGAATAGCACCGATACGTCACGGTTTTATACGGGTTTGCCGTATGAGACCGTGACGTATCGGTGTTGTTCTTACAGCGTTCGATCTCTAGTTAGGTAAAAGAGCTTCTTTCTAAATAGTTTTGCGTAATATCCCTACGTAGCGCACATTAATATCTTAACCTGTCTATACTGAGATTGGTTGTTTTAATTTTTTTTGAAAGAATGGCGCTAGTTGCTTTTAATGTTCAGCTTTATTAGAACAAAGTTGTTCTTAAGGTAACTGCTTCGCTGCAAGGGTGTCTACGGCCTACATTTGGTGTGACCATCCTCAACAAGGGTAAACACGCAATCAAGGTGGACCCGGTTATCCATTTATTTGGGTTGACAAACCAGCTGTAGTCATATCTACCAGATCTTGATTTTTTTCAACTTAAGAGCCTCTATGCCCAAAAGCTATTATTGTAGTATATATACAGGATTATATATATATATATATATATATATATAACTTATCCATATATATAATATTATTATATTATATATATATATATATATATATATATATATATATATATATATATATATATATATATATATATATATATATATATATATATATATATATATATATATATATATATATCCGGTTTTACAAAAAAAGAAAAGGTTACGCCTCTTTCTAATACTTATACGGCTTTTTTATGAATACAAACTTAAATCATTGAAGATCTACAAACATCGTATTTGCTTTGATAACATAAATCTGTGTTTGATCTTTTGTAACGTTTACATAACATAAGAAACACAACAAGAAATGAAAGCAATAGGGCACTTCAGATATTATGCAACATTGTTGTATCCAATGCACCAGCAGCATGCAGGCACGCATTGGCTGCAGGCCAAGTTCTTGAACTCCCGATCTGTCAGCCACCTGCCGATGTTCTTATCTACCAGACCGCTTGTCTCTAAACCTTTTTGGTATTTTTAGCTTTTATATTTGGTATTGTTGATGTAGGTTAGTTCTGTTCTTTTTATTTCGGACAAATGAGTTACCAGTTTTTAATAATTAATACATGATAGAACTTTATTTAATAAACTAATTAGTACGTTTTTATTTATAACGTTTAACTTGTATATCGTGTTTTTTTAATTTATTTAACAGGACAATTTAACACTTGATGTCTCTTTATCTTAGTGGTCAATACCAAGTAGTTTTTAATAATCATATCAAAAACAGTTATGTAAAATAAGGGTCAAGTTCCTATCCAATAATCTCGTCCCCTTAAAGTACTGAGATCTAAAATTAGACCAAGTTCTGTTTTGACTTGGCAAGTTTTTTACCGATCTATCTGCATTAATAAATTCTCTTTATTCATTATTAAGGACAATTCTTTTATTTAGTACAGACAGATCAGTAAAAATCTTGCCTGCATGGTCTAATTTTAGACCTCAGTGCTTTAAAACGCTGAGCATTTTGGATAGGAACTTGGCCCTTATTTAACATAGGTCTATTTGGTATGATCTCTTTTCTTTTTCTGGCTTTAATAAATGGAATAAATTTTTTGCATTTTAAATTTTAACACAGTTATGATCTGGTAACTCAGGTAACTCAAGTTTAATTAGATTGCCAATTTCTAAAAGACCCCCGGATTATACGATATTACCGCCCTTGTTTTAGGGTGTTCCGAGTAAAAATGTGCAGTTTTCAGAATTTTTCCCAGTTTTTACATTCTAGGGAAATGTCGCATAATTTGGATAAGTCAGTGAGTAAGTAAATGCAATCTTCTTGACCAGCTGGATGTCATTCGCAAGAAGAGGCCTGGCTTGAAAAAGAAAAAAATCATCTTTCACCAGGACAACATACCTGCTCACAAGAGTGTGTTGGTAATGGGAAAACTACGTGGTTTAAGGTACGATTTGCTCGGCCATTTCCCCTATTTTCCTGATTTGGCACCCTTAGACTTCGATCTCTTCCCACACCTGAAAAAAATTGATTCTAAAAGCGCTTTGCGTCCAATGAGAAGTTGGGAGGGCCCTAGATAAATATTGTCACAGCCTTTTAGACTTTCACTTCTAAAAAGAAATTCTGGTATTGGAGAAACACTGGACCAGGTGTGTTAAAGTCAAGGAGGTTATGTAGAAAGATAAAATATTTTTTAACTCAAAATTTCAGTCAAATTTGATAATGAATATCTCGAAAACGAAACGTTTCCGTCTAAAACTTTTTTTCAGATTCGTTATGAACGCCCTAAAAAACCCTCGTATACCAAATTTGGTCAAAAGCGGAGCTGAGACCACTTTCGAGACAATTACTCTTAGTGATCTTTGTATACTTATAGAGACAACAAAAAATACAGGGTTATGTAAACAAATATTCTTAAACTCTGCAGGATTTGCATTCATGTTTTATACCTTAATCAGTATTCATTTCTATGTTGTATATCTTTTGTTTTAATTCAAATTCATCCTCTTAAGTATTTTTCAAGATTCTAAGCAAAAAAATACACAAGATGGCTATTTCAGAATTTTTTTAAACGTGAAGAATGTCACAAATATAGCCTTCTTTTTTCCTCGTTGGATCACCTAGTACACTTATAAATTTACGAGACATAAGGTAACAAATAATTATCTTAGATTTTTCCAGTTGCATTAAAATACACTATTTTTTTAAAAATAATTTTCAGTGCGAAATTAATATCGTAACAATAAAAACAAAACTTTGTGGCCTTCAAGTAAGAATATAAAAAATATTTATGTTTCAGTGCTAAAATTGTTATTGCATTATTTGATTAAACAAATACAATGTAAACATATGTTAATAGCCGGAATTCCGGTCTCTCAATTCCGTATTTATCTACAGCCACACAACATAAAGTAAAAAGTACTTTAGAATTTTCATTAGCAATTGGATCATATAATTATTGACATTGTTACGTAAATAAATTCAGCATTTTAGATTGGTTATTTTAATAAGGGATTTTTTAGAATTGTGTATTCATTTATATGTATGTATTCTGATTTATTTATTTTGCAAAATATTGTATTAGTTGGAGGGCCTATGAACATTTTCATGTATATATTATATATATATATATATATATATATATATATATATATATATATATATATATATATATATATATATATATATATATATATATATATATATATATATATATATATATATATATATATATATTTTTTTTTTTTGTGCCAAATCAGGAGAATAGGGGGAATGGCCGAGCAAATCGTACCTTAAATCCCGTAATTTTCCCATTGCCAACACACTTTTTTAAGCAGGTGTGTTTTCCTGGTGAAAGATGATTTTTTTCTTTTTCAAGCCAGGCATCTTCTTGCGAATGACATCCAGCTGGTCAAGAAGATTGGAGTAATATTCGCCTGTAATTGTTCTTCCTCTTTTAAGGTAATCAATTAACAGAATCCCTTTGGCATCAAAGAATACACTGCCCATGATCTTTACGGCGGATATAATCGACTTTTGGCGCTGAACCACCGTCTTCCACCCATTGCTTTGACCTCTGTTTGGTTTCTGGCGTGTAGTGGTGGACCCATGTCTCATCCATGGTGACAAATTACCGCACAAAATTGGTTGGATTCTTCTTGAGTTGATCCAAACATTGCTGCGAATGTCGTTTGCGCATTTGCTTATGATCCGCATTCAGTAAATGCGACACCCACCTTGCGCAGAGCTTTCGCATTCCTAGTATTTTGTGTAAGAGGTTTCGCACCCTTTCTTCCAATATGCCTACGGCCTCAGCTATCTCACACTTTTCCTTGTCTATCGTCCAACACGATATTGTGCACCTTTTCGATAGATTTCGGTGTGAATGCAGTTTTTGGCCGTTCTTTACGTGGGCCACCTTCGAGCGATGTGATTAAAATTAAAGGAGCAGAGTTCCCGTAAGCTTTTGTCAACTTCGGATGCCTTTCTTTAGGGGCTAATCCATTCAAAACAAAAAATTTTTGATCGCACGATATTCAAGTTTATCCATTAACGAAACACGCGCAAGACTTGTACTACAAAGACTCGTTTACAAAAACTACTTGAACGAACAAGATGAAGCTTGGTATACGAACTAATGACATGTGCCCCCAGACAAAAAGCGTAAAATTTCTTAGATTGGAATGCCATCTCTGGGTCAGAGCGGGAAGTTTTCACCTTACCCTCGAACTACTTCGAAGATAAAACACGAAAAAAATTCCCTTTGTATCCCAAAAATACACTATAATACCTTTTCGGCCGATTTCTGGACAAATACTCGTAGAAGTCGAAGTACGGGTCCACAGCACTCTTAAGCCTCTTGTTTTAATTCATAAGATTGGTGACACGTCTCATTTATGGTGATTAAACAGTGTACAAAATTCTTTTTATCCTTTCTAAAATGCTTTAAATGTTACTGAGAAAGTCTGATTTAAATGTGTTTTTGTTTAATTGTTAGCAAATGCGGCACCCATTGTGCACACAGCTTTTTTAAACTGTAAATACCAGCCAAAATATTACTTACCCTTCGCAATAAAATCTCTAAGGCTTCTGGTATTTTTAAAAAATTTTTGGTTAATTAACGATCTTTTAAAACTATATTCTGTATTTTCGCTAAGATTTCTCGTGTTGCTCTTTTTGGATTATCTTTGTTAGGTCGGTCGTACATTTATTCGACATGTCGTCGAACAATTTTTGTCCGAAAACAAAAAATGTTGTAAGAAAATAAGGCGAGTTCGTCCACTTATACGCATTATGTCGCCGACCGAGAATGCGATGAAAGAAACGAAAACAAATTAAAAGTTAACGAATGTTTAACTACTAACATACTGCAAATCAAGGAAAAAATGCATTTGTAAGGGGTAGATCAGAAGATATTCTCAAAGATCGATATGTAGCTTTATCATAGCAAGCTCAATATGCTCTAAATTCAAACAATAAAAAAATATTAAGTTTTATTTCAGTCACCGTTTCACAAAAATGCTATTTGTTTCATTAAATTTTCTTTCAACTTCATTCCATTTTTTTCCTGAATTTGTCGAATGGAATATTGGTCAAAAGTGTAATCATGTAAATATGCTCTATTTTTCTATAGCTTCCACAAATTTAATACTTTCCTAATTTTCCCCACTCGCACATCTTTGCCATAAAACACAATCGACAAATGACGCTTGAAAACACAGCAGGTAGTGTCTAATGGAAATTGTCGCGGACAAGCACTGGCTTGTTTGCGACTTGTCTGGCTAATGTTCGAGCGGCAATTTAAAACTATGCGCTCTAATAAAAAGTAACACGTTCGCGACATGTCGAGGGCATCTCGTAAACAAATGTCTTTTAGTTGTACGACCAGCCTTAAGGTAAACATTCTTTATACATTTTTAACAATAGTTTATGAATTTGTTTTGGTGCTACAACTTCCGAGGCGACGAAGGATGCAAGTCTAGAATTTCGAAACGAATACTGGTAAGGTTTTTCGGATGAATAATGTATTTTTACTCTGCTTCGCATATCTACAAAATCATTAATTGTCTGCTTTGGAGACGGATTTTAAGATTTTTGTTTACTGGTGGAAACATTGTCAGTACTGATATAAAATTTAAATTTGACGAAAAGATTGCATTGATATATCCAGGAAACGTAACTGTCCTGCTTGTATTTATGCCAAGGTGAAAAGTAAAGTGAGTTGAAAATTAGTGTAATTTTACAATTATTTTTGGTAAAATTGACGAAATGGAGGAAGATGGTGGACATCTTATTCCTGATGAAATTTTGTAAAAATCTAATGAGGCTACAGGGCAGTTAGAACCAAAAAAATCGGCAGAACGGTATGATTTTTTTTCTTTTCCTTTTCTGGAAATGTGAGAAGAAGAACCAATTTAAATAAAAATTTGGTAGTTGTCAGCTTTTGACTTATTATTAACTCTTACAAGATTGAGTCCGGTAAAATAAGTTTTACCGGACTTTACTGTAAAAGACTATTTTTCGGACTAAAACCAAGTATCTAAAAGTGCGTTTTACAATACAGTATGAAATAAATATATTTGTGAGGAACTGTGTGCAGATGACTACTATATATAATTTCTTTTAGATTTAGCTTTGTAAGCTCTGTAAAGTTCAGCAGTATCCTGTATACTCTTCCAACTTTTCACTTAAGATGTCACATATACGTACATGTATGTACCTGTTTTGGATATCTATATATAAGAATATTTTACGTAATTTTATATGCAACATAAAATGTAGTGACACGAACGGAGAAATAAAAATGTATTGCACGTCTGAAAGTGACACTGCTACTCTGGCGACATTTAGATCAAAAATACTTACCTACACTATATATACCTTTACGAGTTTAAAATTCAGTTACTTAAATGTTAAGAACTATCCTTATATTTCTGAAGTATAGGTATTTAATAATAGTTTAGTCGAGAAGTAGATTTCCTGCGAAAATTAGTCTCCTAAAAATGTAGTAAATGGTTTAAACGATCCGGAATGGCATCTAGAAAAAGACGTATTTTGGATTTTTCCTGCAAAAAAAATACAATTGTTATTAACAAATAACTGTAAAAAAAGCCGCCCAGCTTATTGGCAAAATCTTAAAAAGTATAAGTGATAGCTCAAACATTATAAAAGTTTCTGAAAGAGCAGGAAATTTCAGCACAAAAGTTCTTGATTCCTGGAATTGTAGCTCCAATATTTATAATTTTAATTTAACGTTGAAAATCGGCTTTCGCGCGGCACTTTCGGCAGGTGCCACTGTAGTAAGCGTAGTTTTAATTTTTTCTGCAATTAAATATTAATTAAAAGTTTTAAAAAAATTCTGGTGTCATCTAGACACTTTAAAGAATATGATACCGCGATAATAAAAGTTGTATCACCATTTTTCAAAAAGTTATTCAATTGTTAAGTAACAGTTTTTTACGGGTCTCTGTTGTCATAATATACATTTTTTGTTTCTTGGAGTCCTTTTTATTAACATACCCAACAAGATGACATTATGAAAGTTTATAAAAAAAATATTTCATTTATTATTAACAACACGTAATCCCTTTTACTGAAACATATCGAAAAAAATGAAACGCTTTCAGAAACAAACCAATGTAGTGTTCTATTAAAAAAATGTTAATTTTATATCAGATCTCTTTTGTTTCAATTTAAATCATTTCTTATCATAGTCCGGTCAAATTAGACCAAAAAATAAGAGTAAAGGTATATAATTTACATCAAGCTAAAAGTTAGTAAAATTGTTCTAAACATATTTAAGAATAACATTTCAAAATTCCCCATCGTTTCGTTACGTGAAAAAAAATTGACTAGAGGTCAAAGGTCAAAAAGGTTTTTTCGCGATTTTTTTTAAAACGGTTTTATCGTAAAATTACACGTTTCCACGCCACCTCTGTGGTAGTGTACTTAGCGCGTTTTTTTAACGTGGTTTCTTCAGTAGGCCTATTCCACAGGTCTGTTGTAATTTTGTTTAATTGGAAACTATTGCCTAATAACAGATATTGGCAAGGGTTGGAATTGATAAAAACGATGGAAATTAAAAAACAGTGGAAAAATTTATTCGTCCAATTCATAATCTTCAATTATTGTTGTTTTTCTTCTTGATTGTCTTTTTCTTCTTCTTCTTTTTGATATCCTTCTTCTTCTTCATCCTGGGTGTAAGTGAATTGCGTCAATGGCGATGTATCGCATGTCTCTTCGTCAGTATCAAACGAATCCTCTGCTGTTGGTTATTCAACATTAGAATACGTCCGGCCTTGACAATTCGTGCATGCAGAGAACAAAACAGTCCAACTTTTTTGCAACCACATTTAGTACTGTATTCCTTCTTACAGTTGCTAAAAATTGTGTTTAGCAGTTTTTCCTGCGCAGGTGGGAGTAAAGTCTAAATTGGTTATAATGTATTATCGACCAACTTCCAACCCTTATCTTTTGGGTCTAGCTGATAACTAAGGTTGAACTTGGTAATATTGAACACTTGAACTTGGTAATATACCCGAAAAAGATGTTGATGAGCAGCAACTGAGGTTGGAGGAAGACAAGCTAAATGCACTTGTTTTTTATTTCGAGTGTTCTTAATCGTTCTTCTTTTTTATCCATTTCCTTTTTTTCGTACCGGATATCATGATGATTGTCTCTTAAACAGATAAATGTTGATGCTTTTGATTTTTCAGTGATAATCAGTTTATCACCATACCTTAATTTTAGTCGTATCTTAATCGTCCTGTAATCTGAAGTTGTTATTTTGCAAACATTTCTTAGTTCGTTTAAAGTGAACTGCAAGTTGTCGCTATTTTCTATGTGAGTAAATAATTCCTCCATTGCCAGAGTCGTAGTTTCGTCCTTAGGACGACCGACTTTAGCCCCAGCGGAAGGTTTTATGAAAGAAATATAGCAAAATATAGCAATTACGATGATACTATAGCTTTAGCAGCAACTAAATCATATTTAAATTTGATTCGCGCAATAACAGCTTCTGCTATAGCATTGAAACGAGTCCGAGCTACTTCCAGAGTTGGATCCTTGAATTGACAGACACAATAGACCTGTGGAATAGGCCTACTGTGGGAACCGCGAAAAAAAAGGGCTAAGTACGCTACCTCAGAGGTAGCGTGGAAACGTGTGCATACAATGACGCTTACAACTTTTTGAATCGTTATATCTCAGGAACGATGATTTTTGGAAAAAAAATTATTGATACCTTTTTTATAGATAATTTTATGATCTACAATTTTTGTGCTAGGTAA
>JAHBCN010001145.1:0-77500 GCA_019359885.1 Listronotus oregonensis
CACAAATTCACCCTTATTTTTAATGCTTAATAAGATAAAAGTATAAATTTGGGGGTTTTCATTTGAAAAAATTGATTTTTGGCAGATTTCTCAATTTCCTTTTTAATCTTATATTAACAGTCAGAAAAATATTATAAAAATATATTAAAAAAGGTCCGTTTCAATAAGAAATCTAATCGAAATTAAATAATAAAAGCTTCCTTATACGAAAAATTGATAATTATTTTAAATTGCTTTATCCCAACACAAAGAGCATTGAAAAAATTTTGAATCACCCCTGTACGATACATAGTTTTATTATTCCAATGTAATAATTTCTTAAAGAATCTACAACCAAATTATTATTTTTTTCAAAATTATCGCCTATCAGTAAAATTTAACTGGATTTATATTTTTTAACCTAACCGACAAATATAGGTTTGTTGCAACGATATTTAACTAAACTTCAACATTTTACAAACAATCTTTTTAAAGGGTAAAGATTTTGATAATAATTGTCTCCCTACAAAAGATCCTGATTTAATGTATCAAAACTTTTGTTTTAAATTCTTATGAAAATATATAACACTATATCAGTTCTACACTTTCAAACTCTTGTACCATCTTGTCCTGTTGTAAGAGTTCAAAACACCAAAATCTGCATATGAAATTTTATTTTATAAATTTACTGGGAAGTAAAACAGACAAATATATCCGAAAATAATTAATTAGACAACTAAAACAATTTTTGTTTTCTTTTTCAATAAATAAAATTTTAATAAAAAATGACTTTATCCCAACACAAAGAGCATGAAGAATATTCAATGAATCCCATCTATCGATCTAAATATCTTGAAAACCGTTTAACCTTATGCGCTAGCGCAGGTTAGTTTCTTAATCGCCTGTCCGTGTCTCGACATTATTTATTCAATGGGAAGGTTTGCGACAGGTTTAATGTCATAGGGAGGAAATAAAATTATTAAAAGCGTAATAAATTAAAATATTAATATTTTTTGATCTTTTAATATAATTTATTTAATATATCTTTTAAAATTGCCTAACTTTTTCAATAACAGAATTGTTGACTTTTAATAGTTATTTACATTACAAGTGGCTTTATGAACATTATTGTAACAATAATCCGGGTAAATCTGTTAAAAAACACGTTTAATCTAGAAATGATTTTGAAGGTCATGAATCGAGATGAGACCTTTTGCATTGTCTTTAGAAACAGATCAACTACAAAGTGTCGGAAAGGATCCTACAAAAGAGGGGTTTCCCCCCATTTTTTTACATATTTTACTCCCAAGCATATAATTTTTTTTAAAATCTTGGGACAGTCCACGAAGGCTAATGCCTAAGTACTAACGTACCGTGGGTGTCCTCAGTGTGGTGAGAGGGAGTTTGTTCACACGGACTTAAATTTTTGGAGATTGGGAGGAGAAGGAAAAACTTCTGCGGGCAGCAGGTTCCATAGTCTTGACACTTTAGGGATGAAGGAACGAAGAAAGCGGGAAGTTTGGGGCCTCTCTAACTGAACTGTAAAAGGATGCATAAAAGTTGCACTCCGTGTTGCTCTGTTTGGAGCTGCCAGAGAAGGAATTATACTGGCCAACTCCTCTGAGCAGAAGCCGTAAAAATACCTATAGAATAGCGACAGATCCCCTACAGCTCCACGGTGGGTAAGAAGAGGAAGCCTTTCTGTGAGCGATGGATCATTAATAAGACGAACGGCTCTTCTTTGAATGGAGTCCAGAATGCTAAGTGTTGTAGGGACCCATTCCCCAGACATGAGAACAATATAAAGAGGGTCTGATTTGGGATACATACAGAGTGTACAGATTGGAAGAAGAGAAATATTTTTGGCTCGGAAGAGAAATCCAATCTTTTTGAAGCTGCCGAAGCTATAGATAAAATGTGTTTGTGCCAGTTGAGGTTATTCTCAAAAGTAACTCCGACAAGATTAAACGACTCTTTGTTCTGCAGAACTTGGCCGCTCATATGTAAGGAGATGAGCATTTGCAGACTTTTTCGCGACAGCGAACATGACTGTGTTTTCGAGGCATTAAACTGAACAAGATTTTGGCGCCCCAATCCAAGATAAGTTTGAGGTCTTGTGAAAGAGATATCTGCATTGTCCTGCGCTTGTTTTCGAAATCAGGATTACACGGTGGCTTAAGAAATTGAATACTAGAGTGGAGGGTACTATCGTCAGCAAAACTATGAATGGGATTGATTGTGGAAGAGAGAAGATCGTTAATGTGTAGAAGAAACAGCGTGGGTGCCAGCACTGAGCCCTGGGGCACCCCAGCATTAATTTGGTAGAAGCTGGAGGAATGACCATCTACACTAACTGATATACGTCGATTAGAAAGGAAACTGAAAAGCCAAGAGCAAAGTTTAGGTGGAAGACCGTAAGAAGGAAGATTGTTAAGAAGCCCATCATGCCAGACCTGATCGAAAGCTTTGGATATGTCAAGAGCAACGATCTGGGATTCACCAAGAAACTCAAGGGACTTGTTCCAGTTATGTGAGACAAAGGAAAGAAGATCAGCTGTGGATCTACTGTGACGGAATCCATATTGTCTATCATGTAAGATCTTATGTTTTTCCAGATACTTTAAGATTTGGGAATTAATGAATTTTTCCATTGCAAACAACTGAGAAGAGATATAGGTCTATAGTTAGAAGGAGACTTTTGGATCTTTTTTGGGGACAGGTTGCACACTGTGCAGCTTTCCAACTCTCCGCAAAATGCCCGTGTCAAGAGATTCGAAAGAGGCGAGTTAAGATGGGTGCAAGCTCGGGAGCATATTATTTTTAAGACGATTGCTGTATGCCATCAGCCCAGACGATTTTTTAGTATTAAGAGCAGAAAGAATACGCTTAATCTGTTGACTTTAAAATTATATCGGACATTTTATGAGAAACAGGGACAACTGTTGGAAGAGGAAGATTAATAAGAGGATCAAGCGTAGAATTGGCGGGAAAAATTTTTTGGAAATAGTTCGGCTTTTCCCTTGGAGGTTTGAGACAATTCCATCTTTAGAGATTAGGGGTGGAAAGGTTTTTGCAAAAGTTCTGACTAATATTTTTTGGGAAAGGACCAAAAACTTCACCCCTTTGAGCAAAGAGAACTTTATCTTTTATTCGATTGTTAAAACGGTCTTTGCATCTGAGATGGTCTGATTATACTGATTTCTTGCTATGATGCTAGCCTGTCGATTTTCGGGACTGGGGTTTTGAAGAAACTTTTTGTGAGCTTGAAGTTTTAAAAGTCTGGCTTTGTCGGGGGGATTTAAAAAACCCACGGTTTGTGATTTGAAGTTATGGGGTTCTTTTTAGTGTGGCGAATATAGGTCTCAATGCCTAGTTGATGATTATTTAAAAACGTTTCTTTTTCCATTTTTAATGGTTCATATAGGTTTTCTGGGCAACTGAATTCGAATATGATATTAGAACTTACATTTGAGGGCTTAGAAGTGCCGAATTCACCGTTTTTACCTCCTACACCTCTAAAACAACATTTTGCAATTTTTTTCGATTTTTAATGGTACATATTATAGGCTTTTTGGGCCATTGAATTTAAAGATGATGGGTTATGAGTAGTGATGAAACATTTCCGGAAATATATATTGGAAATATTTTCGGAAATATATTAGGAAACTTTGGAAATATATAAAAATATTGGAAATATGGGAAATATAAAAATAAAAACTATTAAACCTAAAAACCTAAACAATTAATGAATGTTTATCATGGGTAATACCATAAATGGTCAGATTTGGCCGGAAAACGAGTTAAATTTCCCAAGTATTTAATACCAGGCAAAAAATGTTTAGCTGTATATGGTAAGACAATTGCGCGAATAGAAGAAAGTTAAAGGCAAAATAATAATTATTCAACAATATATAATATAGTCGCTACTGAAGTAACAATGGACGACACGATTGATGGAACAGTAAACTTACCAATTTTTTTGGCCAGTAAATTTTTCCCTTTTATCCTATAACAAATTTCGATTTTTGACATTTCAAATGAGTGGAATTGTCATCCAAAACTTAAAACGCAAAAACCATTATTATACAGGGTGTTACTTAATGGTATGTCATAATTTGAAGGAGGCATTCCTGGATCGATTTTAAGTCAAAAAGTTCATATAAACGTGGGCCCTAAAAGCTTAGTTATTAAGATACAGGGTGTTAAAGTTTTATTTTATTTTCACTTTTAATACATTTTTCAAAGACGGTTTGAGATATTAAACTGAATTTTGGCACAGGATATTATGGCATAAAAACACACTTTTCAGATGTTCATTTAATTTTTTTGCATATTTTTTGCTTATGACGAATTTTCAAAAACAATTTTACAAAAAAATACTACGCCATTGATTTGGGGAAAAAAATTATGGTTTTATAATAATTATCAATCAATTATAAACAAAATCCCTCTTTCATTTTTCCCCGTAAAACTTACCGTTTGGGAGAAATCGTTAATTAAAAAAATGTCTTATGTCCCCTGCATCTTAAAAAATTATTATTGAAATAAATCAAGTTAGCTTTTGCCGTTGCCAGCGATTGTTGTTTTGTTGTTGTAAACATTATGACACTGACTTTAAATTATCATTCTTGACAGTTTGTATTTATTTCTCCTTCGATCTTAAAACGTGCATTTTGCTAGAAAAAAATGCTAAATTATTCTAATTTGGAAATGACACAAATTCATTTCCTTTATGGTCCCAGCTAATGGTAATGCTGTGGAGCGCGGCGTTTGTATCAAAAAAGGTATCCTAATCGCGCTCTCCCAGATAGACGAACATTTATAAACATTCATCGTCGTCTGACTGGATCTGGCAGTTTTAAAGCTAATATTTCCGAGGGGAAAGGCCCCCTACAGTTAGAACACCGGCAGTGGAGGAGCCTGTCCCCGCATGCAGTCGAAAAAGGATCCAACCACAAGTACGCAAAAAATAGGTATGTCATTAAACATCTGCTACAAGACGGTATGGGAGATTTTAAGAGATTCTTTGTTATATCCTTTTCACATACAAAGGGTTCAGGCATTGCTTCCCAGAGATTTGGGAAACCCCGTACGCAATTTTGTAGATGGTATCTCCAAAAAGTAACAGAAAATCCTCATTTTGATGCCAAAAATTTTTTACGGACAAACAAATTTTTTAAAAAAAGCAATAACCAATTTCCATAACAATCATTACTGGGCCCAGGAAAACCCTCATGCGATTACAGAGACACATTTTCAGGAACAATTTTCACTGAACGTTTTGGATCGGGATCCGACCATTTAATTGGACCATTTTTTTACCAGGGCGCCTTAACGGACAGGATTATTGTAATTTTTTTTCCAAAATGATTTGCCTTTGCTTCTTGAAAATGTTCCTCTTTAGTTCGGCAACAACTTTGGTTTATGCATGATGGCGCTCCCGCCCCCTTTAGCATATTGGCTCGTGAGATTTAAATAGAGCCTACCAAAATCATTGGAAAGGGGGGGGGGGAGGACCACAATTTTGGCCACCTAGATCGCCTGACCTGAACAGCCTAGATTTTTATTTGTGGGGACACCTAAAAACATTAGTTTATCATACACCAATTGTGACATTAGAAGAACTCAGAAATAGAATTATTGACGGATGTGAAACTATCCGAAACACGCATGGAATTTTGAAAGGGTTCGTAATTCAATGAGAAGAAGAGCAGAAGCCTGCATAGAGGCGAGAGGTGGTCATTTCCAACATTTTTTGTAAATTATGTATGTATTGTATTTAATTGTTATTGTTTTTTTGTTCACTAGTTTGTAAGAAAATAGTTTAAAAAAATAAATATTTGAAAAATGTATTTAAAATTGAAAATAAAGTTTAACACAATCAAGAATGATAATTAACGTCAGTGTCATAATGTTTACAACAACAAAACAACAATCGCTGGCAACGAGCAAAGCTAACTTGATTTATTTCAATCAAAATTTTTTCAAGATGCAATTTGGGTACAAAAAAGACATTTTTTTAATTAACGATTTCTCCCAAACGGTAAGTTTTACGGCAAAAATGAAAGAGGGATTTTTGTTTATAATTGTTTGATATTATTATAAAACCATAATTTTCTTCCCAAGTCAATGGCGTAGTATTTTTTGTAAAATTGTTTTGAAAATTCGTAATAGCTACGCCACTGGTTGCAAAAAATTAAATGAACATCTGAAAAGTGTGTTTTTATGCCATAATATCCTGTGCCAAAATTTCCCAGTTCAATATCTCAAACCGTCTTTGAAAAATGTTTTAAAAAAGTAAAAAATAAAATAAAACTTTAACACCCTGTATCTTAATAACTAAGCATTTAGGGCCCCACGTTTATATAAACTTTTCGCCCAAATCGACCCGGGTGCCTCCTTAAAATTTATGACAAAATTTAAGTAACACCCTGTATATAAAAATTTAAGTATTTAAAATACAAAGAAAACAGTGAAATTTCTAAAAAAGTAATTAATAATAATATTTTTTTGTCCATTCTATAATGCAGAACAAACTCTTAAAACAGATTTTTCAAATTCCGCGATACTTGTAAACTCAAATTATTTTGGCAGCACATTTTGGACTTTACACTAATGAATAAAAAAAAAATGCCTGAAAAGGTGTTTGAATGTTGCTGTTTTGAGTACGAAGGGGCGCTCCGTCCTGTAAAATCACGCGTCGCCACTTTTATACCATTAAGGAAAAGAGCATAAAACTTAACCCAATTTAAAATTCTTAAAACCACACTACGTCTAGATAGTTGCATTACAATTGCCTTTTTTATTAGAACTCTGGCCAAAAAACAAAACTAGAGCCATTCGCGAATAAAGCTCCATAGAGCGAGGGTAATGTCCTGCATTTCCCGGCTCTATTATTAGATCAGGGCCGTTCTATTTTTAGCACCGGAATGTAGGTTACTAAGGGATCCTGCGCGCGTTTATGACGTCATCCGCGCTCCAGATATTTCGCGCGGTGTTCCCGGAAAGCGTCATTGCGTACAATGATCCCGGATTATTAGGAGCTTTTGGGCAAAATTTTGAAGAATCGTAATGTATTTAATACAAAATTTAAAGAAAAACGGAAGGAAATTAAAGTTACACGCGACAGTTAAATACACGTCTTTTTCGTCTGCTTTCCTTGCATAGGAGCTGGTTGGTAATTTAAAAAATTAAAAAAATATATACTGTCACGCAAAAGTAACGCACAACCAAAAATTATGCTCAATTCAAGTTGATTTTCTCGCTAACCGATAAATCGATTCCTATATTTTTCTTTTGAACTGTAGCTTTTTTCTTTGGTAATTGTACTATGCCATAATTTCCTATTCGGATTTGAGTTCTAGGCTTATATAGTGTGCAAAAATGGGAATGGTTTTTTTTACGCTAAATTTGAGACACCCTGTTGGGAGCATTGGCAACCACAACGGATGCATGATGAAATCATACTGTAGGCTCATGTTTTCTAAACATTTTGTTTTTTAATTTCTTTGATACCTATATAATAACTGAAGACCTGAAAGATCCCAAACCTGTAAATAAATCTGTACAGTAATCATTTGTGGCGCAATTCTTAAGGCTGCGACTGACTTGTAACCGAACGTTGTAATGTAATGCTTGCTACGAGCATTACATTACAGCAACCCGTTCAGTTCATCACCACATCGCATTTGAATGCTCGGTTCACGAGTGATCCACCATTCGAATTTATAGTGTCGTCGAAAATGTCAGCCATGGAGGTCGCGTTTGCATTCCCGCTAGTACGCTATTGTTATTTAAAGACGAAAAAAAGAAAAAAACGCGTTTGGATAACGAATTTGTACAGAAGCAGACAACAAAACGGTGGTCAGATTTATTACTTCCACATCACTGTTTTAAAATCCGTATACAAAAAAAAACCAAAAGACATATTACTTGATTTTCCTTCTTTTTTTACTACCACCCCAATTTTTTATTAAAATGACAGACAAATAAAAAATTAAAATTTGTATACCAAAAAACCCCTAAAACGACATATTAATAGTTTTTTTTACAATTTTCAACCACTACCACCTCTTCTTTTTACCCTTCCCCCCTCTGTTTCCCACCAGTTTTTGTTTAAATGTTATATATATCTATAGTAAAATCAAATTTTGCATAAAAAAAACGCTTTAAAAGACATATTACCAATTTTTTTTTATAATTCTAATTTCTCTCTTTTTTATCCCCCCCCCCCGCAACAATTTCTACGTCATATAGACTGTAAAATCGAATTTTGTGTATCAAAAAACCAATAATACGACATATTAGTCGATTTTTTATAAAAAAAATATATTTTGCTAATAATCAACCCTCAATTTCACCCCTTCTCCTGAACAAATATGGCTCAAAAACAATCTAAATGGTTCTCTTATAGATACCCACCTGTGTACAAAATTTGAAGTTAATAGTTTAATTCCTAACCAGAACCAACAGACAGAAAGACAGACCGACCGATTTTTTTGCACAAATTGGTTTTTTTACATGTTTTTGGACATTTTAAGCCGATTTAGCTAATAATTATTTTGACCGATACTATATTTATTTTCCCTTACTTTGTGATGTGGAAGTAAAAGTTAGCATGGCGATTTTATTATATGATATATTTGTCAATAAAAAGCAGGGTTTTCTCACGATCCCACTGCATCCTGATTCGCATAAAAAGCAAAATCTCAAAAAGTTAATTTTATTAAATAACAAAATAGAAAAAAAACACGACTCCATATGCTCGCAACGAACAAACTGATTCACTGATTGACTAGCGCCGAACACTTCAAAGGATGGAGCAGCGGCGAGCGCAAGCAGCTCGCCGCGAACGCCGCAGTTTTCTGTATTCACTGCGTGAATGTTCGATGTGTAACATGTTACATTACAATGTTTAGTTACAACTCAGTCGCTGCCTTTAGGTCTTCGCGAATGCTTTCGAGCGAGAAAACGTTCATCACGATTCCCGTATGGGAACCCGCTAAAATGGCCCCACAAAGTCCCAAAAATGAGTTTTCCGCAAATATCTGCCAAAATATGGGAATTAGATATTTTTGTTTAGACAAAAAATGAAGATCACCTCTAAATCTATAAAAATGGTCAAACCATTTTTTTCTTAAAACCAATATTTTAGCAGAAAGGGCCCCTCGAAAATTATGACATTACAAAAATAGATGGGGTATGAAAAAAAAGGCAGATGGGCAAAACATTTTTTTATCAAAACGCAAAAAGATGGTAAAGGAAAATTTTTTGGGATTATTGAACCTTCCCAAGGTCTCATTCTAAAAAAAATGTTAATACAAAAATTTTTTAAAAAAATATCAATAAATTAATAAGATACCCCTAAAATTTGTGAAAAAAAACTTTGCCCCCTTTTTTTAATATTCTAAAAAAAGCAGAATGGACCCAAACTCATATGCAATAAGGTCGGTTTTCCATATAAAACTTTGAATAATTAAAAAAATGTCATTATTGCCCAGTAATGGAACAATTCGTCCGCCCGCTTATAAGTAAACCCCATGAAGATAGCGGCAATCTACCCAAAAAGAGCGGCGCTAAATGGGGACTTTGGGTCTCTTACCCTGAAAAGCACCAATTCTTAAAAAAAATATAAGGGCCATTTTTTGAACAAAAGGGCGTCTTTTGTCTCAACAAAATTCTCCAATTCATATTTTGGCAGATATTGGGGGAAACCCATTTTTCGGGCATTGAGGGCCTTTTTCAGCCCTTTCCACCTTTAACCTTAATAAATTTTTTTTTGGTAAAAAGGCACCCCCAAAGACCTAAAAATTTGGGCCCCGGGAAAACTGTACAGATTTATTTACAGCTTTGTCCCTTCATTTACTGGACTATATTGCAAATGGGTTCCCTAAAAAATTATGATCAAGACTATGTTGAATTAAAAAAATTAAAAAAATTGTGCTTCGTGTATAATTTCAATTTTTATTTTTTTTATTATACATGACAGTACTAATATACCACTAATTTATTTTCTTTAACTTTAGTAATAAAGATTTTGGAAATTCTTGAAATTAAAAAAAAAGAAATTATTAAAGTTTTTATTTATAAAATTAAGGAAAAAGGTTAGTGGTGAATCAGTACTGTAATGTAGAATAAATAAACAAGATTTGACATTGTACAGGAGTTATTAGAAATTTTTCCAAAAAAATGTTTTAATTATTCATAGCCTTAATCACTCTTTTTAAACAACCAATTCATAATACAATTTTTTACACATTATATTAAATAAAAAAATAATTTTCAACAGGCTGGCAGATGAATAAAGTTGCCTTTAATTAGGATTTACCATAAACGACAACTAAATAGAGACTTGAGTTAGAGTGTATGATGATTACAATAGTCAATCAAGCAGGAAACCATTATATAACATTAAAAAAAAATACTAGCAATATTTTCTAACTGTTAAAATGTTTTTACATGTTGGATGTTTTCTTGCATAACTTTTTTATGCCGCAATATTTTCTGCATTCAATTTATTTAATAATTTTACAGTTTAAAATTTATTGTTGCAATTTGTTTTGAGAGTAAGTTGTATCAATTTAATAAAGTTTGTAAATAAAGCTGTTTATATACTGTGAAAGGCTTTCGCGGCCATTGTCTAATGTTTCAATGGTTTTTGGGCTGTTAGGCCGGCGTCAATAGTCTGGTTGACTTAACCAACCAGACTATCGACGCCGGCCTAACAGCTCAGAAACCATTGAAACACAAAACTGTTTATTATTAAATAAATGTGTGCCAAAAATGTTTTTTGATTCAAAAGCTAACAAAGACCATTAGAAAGTGAAATAAAATCTTTTAAACGGTAAAAACACCTTTATATAACGTATTTTTACAATCTTGCAAAGTTTTTCTAAATTTTTATAAATAAAGCGATTGTGCTACCAGCAAATTCAAAAAATGTAAAATTTAAAAATTTATTTCTCCAGCAGCTTGGATTTCCACCACAATACAGTACAAATACTCGACATTAAGCTGGAACTATTTTAAAATTTTAGCCTTAATAATTTTTCGTAATAAAAAATAATGCATTAAAATTTCTATTTTTTTAAAAAAATTCTCTAGAAAAGTTTCTTATTTAAATATTGTTAAATTAATCATATATAAAATTGTAGCTTTGTACCCAGAGCTGTCGGTAATTAAATTAAAATAATTGAAAAATCGTATTCAATTACTTCCTAGTAATTGGATTACTTTAATTTAATTACTTAGAAAGTAATTTGATTACTTATAAAGTAATTAAATTACTTATAAATAAATAATTGAATTATTTCAAAAAATTCAATAACATTTCTTTATGAAAATACTGTTGGAATTTTGGCCAGCCAGAAAGGGCATCTTGAAACACGGCAAGCCGCTTTGAATCCAGCAAACGCCGCCTTCGCGCCAATTTAATATTTTCGATTGATGCTTACCGCCACCGTTTTTATACTTTTTTTTTTGTGAAAAAATCTGTTGATTTTTGGGGTAGAATAAAATAAATTTTTATTTTAGAGTCATTTAATGTTCAACTTGCCGAGAAAGCAGTTTGAATAGTGTGACGTGCCCGCATGACATATATTAGTATAAATATTTTATTTGTTTGGTGTATCGCGTAATTTAAATAGAGTAATTACTAAAATATTCAATTACTTTTAGTTTTAATTGATAATTAAATTACTTTTAACAAACATGCTGATATTTGGCAATCGTAATTTACTACTACTTAGAAGAGTAATGGTAATTTTAATTGAATTATTTTTTAAAAGTAATTGCGACAGCTCTGTTTGTACCTCGCAGATTAGTTAGGATGGCTGCAGCTCTTATTCTAGGGTCAGGGGTGGTAAAGTTACACAGGTTTGCTCGATCTCATTTAAGCCCATATACGCCAAATTTAAATGTCAAATCGAATATTTGTGACGTAATCGTTTTCCACTATTGTTTTGTTTACAAATTGTGATTCACATCGCATTGGAAGCTGTTTTTGTCTTTTTGGTTATATTTTTGACTTTTTAGATATTGGAAATTTGATATTAGTTTGTTTTTTATTGCATGTAGTTAAATTAAGTTTTTATTACTGTATTTTTTATGAAGTTAAATTGCACAGAGTCATTGATATATATATATATATATATATATATATATATATATATATATATATATATATATATATATATATATATATATATATATATATATATATATAATTATATATATATATATATATATATATATATATATAAATATATATATATATATATATATATATATATATATATATATATATATATATTATTATATAATATATATATATTATATATATATATATATATATATATATATATATATAAATTTATAAAATTAATATATATATATATATATATATATATATATATATATATATATATATATATATATATATATATATATATATATATATATATATATAATTTTATTATTTAGTATTCTTGGTTTAAAGGGATAAAACAAAATTTTCTAAATAAAATATAATTTTTAAAATTCGTTTCGGCTTCTAGGGGTTCATCAGAACTCTGCAATACATAGAAAAACAAATAGAGCTGTGACTAATTACAAAAATTAATATAGTTACCTTATTAGTAGAGATTTCCAAAGTAGTCATTGTTAAAACCAACATAAACACACATTTTTAAACGATCCTCAAACGTTATTGTATCACATATTACAAACATCCAAAACAAAATTTAAAATTTCTTAATAAAAGGCATCAGGTTATGAATTATTTTTTTTTTTTTTAATTAAAATTAAAAATTTATTTCTTTGTAACAACACGATAGCGACATCTATGGTATATTAACAAAAATTATGTTAATCCCTGCATTAAAATTAGGGAGATTTTTTAAGTTTTTCTGGTAGAGATCAATTTGTTATTGGTAACAGGTGGCGCATTTAGAATTTAAGTATATTTTTGATTAAAATTTTTCTTAAATATGTTATTCTTATTATTTTTAAATTTAATAGTTACGTAATATGCTAGAAATCAACTAGTGTTTAGTATAATTTGCAAATTTTTTGTATCAGTTTTTGCGTTTACTGTATTTTTCGTTTTTGTATAAATCATTTCCTGAAATTTTTTTTTTTTTGGATTACTTTGTTTTCAGAATTTTTGTGTTTTGAAGTCAAATGAATTTTTTTTTGTGTGTGATTTTGAACTGTTTTTTTTTGTCATTTGTGGGCATTAAGTCTGTTTTTCAGATACTGGCTATTTGAATGTACAAGGCAGTTTTTCGGGATCTTAAAAATTATTTTTTATTTTCCAATTTTGTCTTTTAATTTTGAAATTTGTTTAGAAAGGGTTTTGCCCCTTATGAGCCCGTTATATTTTCTTTTTGAATATTTTTGGGGTTTTCAGATAATTTTGGTAGGTATGGTAAAAGAGAGTGTTGTTTTGGCATTATTTTTGAGGTTTTGTATTTATAAAATTGATGAATCCTTTTTTTAAAAAATGAGTGTATAAGATAAAAATAATACTCATAACGGGCTGATGCCTTTTATTAAGAAATTTTAAATTTGTGTCACTATGTTTGAATATGTGTACAATAATTTTGAGTGATCGTTTAAAAATGTTTTTATGTTGAATTTTAACAATGACTATTTAAATCCCTACTAATAAGGTAACTATATTAATTTTTGTAATTAGTCACAGTCTTGGTTTTATCTTTGTTTGAGACTTATGAAGGCCAAAGCCAAGGAAAGTTAATTTTAAAAAAATTTTATTTTATTTAGAAAATTTTTTTTATCTGCCTTTAAACCCAAGAATACAAATAATAAAACAATATCCTAAAAAGAAAGAAAAGAAAAAATTCTAAACTATTTTATATATATATATATATATATATATATATATATATATATATATATATATATATATATATATATATATATATGTATATATATATATATATATATATATATATATATATATATATATATATATATATATATATATATATATATATATATATATATATATATATATATATATATATATATATATATATATATATATATATATATATATATATATATATATATATATATATATATATTTCACATACACACTTTATTAAATTTAATTATGGTTAGCCTCCCTTACTTATCCATATACCGCCAGCTGGGCCCATTGTTCTCTATTTTATAAAGGACCCAATTTGTTCCTGGGGTTTCCTTATGTCATAGTCCCATCTCAGGTGGTCTTCTTCAGGTCTTTTAACACCTCGTGGGACCAATTTGTAATTTTTGGTCCATTATCATCTGTTCTTCTTGCCAGGTTTGCCCCTGCCATTTGGATTTTTTTGTGGATCCATCTTTACCTGGGTTCTTTGTCGTATCCACTCTATTCTTTGCGGTCTCTTTTGTTATTGCCAGATATTGGTTCCATTGATCGTTGTGCTACCTGGGTTTTCTTGCAATATCCGTTTTAAGTGTCCAGGTCTCACTCATGGTCAAACTGGTGTATACACGGTCAAAAATGTAATAAAGTTTTCGTCTTTGTACTCAAGGGGCATTTGTCCAGGTAGCTATTAAAATTTTGGATTTCTGTCAGATCTTTACATCGATCTAACAAAACACAGTTTCATTTTTAAAAAATCTCTTTAACGCCCCTTGCAAATGAAACTTTCATCTATATATCTAATCTATTATTTATTCTTTTTTAGAATATTATTAATAAAAAAAAACTCACCAATATCAAAAGTTCTTTCTTGGTTTGTCGGTTCATTTTTGCAAGTTCCGCGCCTTGATTTCTTGCTCGAGACAACTTGAGATCCACTCCAGTCATGGAACCTGGGCGGCCCTTCTGCCTCTGTTTTACGAGAAACCCTATCTTCTTCCGATTTCATCAGAGCAAGGCATCTTGTTGAGCAATATCAAAGAGATCGTCAACTTTTCAACAAACTGTTTAAATTTGTTTCAACCCTTGTGTTTTCTTCCGATCTTTTTTGAAGAGTTCTCCACTCAAATGAAGTTTTTTTAAAATTGCATCTTGCTCATGTTTAGTCGGAATTGAGCTTTCTCCCAAAAATGAACACTTTCGTTGGCAAGATTTGCATTCTCTTACAGTTAATTTCACAGTACGTAAATTTAAAATAAAGCACACAAAACTTGACGATTTGAGGGTAGTTTACAACCTGATCTTGGGAATGGGATAGCCCACAAGAAATATTTTATCCTTGGTCCGGCTTTGTACACCTGATGTGGATGCCATTCCAAGTTTAATAGGTAAAACAGTTAAAATATATTACAAACTTTAATTTCAATAAAATGTTTTCAAATGTCTTTTAAAATAATTGTTGGAAACTCATGTTTCCGCTTATATATTTTATTTTATTTTGTTTATTAATTTTCCTAAATTAAAACTGATTCCTTCAATTTAAATATGCGCGCTAATTTCCATACGCACAAGGTTCCGGTGCATATCCACCTGATCCTGCGCTTTGACCGGAGGCTAGACCTTTTGCAGAAAGTTCCAACGGTCAACGGCCAACGGTCACGTTGTGTAAAAACAATAATTAATAATTACAGCCCATCGGCTACTGCTTTTTGTGAATATCATCGTTATATCTCCCATTGTTGTGCCCCGAACACCGGAGCATCGGGTCCATCAAGACCACGCAGCCAAAGAAAAAAGATAAAAAAAGGGGGCACCCTCAGCGAAGACCTTCTATAAGTCAAAGGTGAGTGCATTTTGGGTTCTTTGTGCGTGTCTTTTAAAATTTAATTAATCAACAAATCAAACTGTTAAAAATAGGTCCTTCGTAGTATTCACCAAACCTCGGCGACATTTTTGGCCCTATCGAACCGGATGATAGGAGCCGGCGATTTTTATATATTCCTCATAGCAACTAACCTAAACTCATCCAACTAATCGGATTAGGTTAGTCTCTCTTTCGCATGGAAGCGTATGGTCGGTAAGGTCACCCTAGTGATATTGCATTCCAGCCACAAAAACACATGTATATGGTATCAGTGATGGTACTTTAGTCGTGTTTTGCGTGGTGAAATTAACCTTTAATACGTTTGTTTACATTCGAAAATCGGTAATTTTATAAAGTTCAAAATAACAACTCTGGGTTTGTATAGATTATGTGGAGTGCTTAAAGTGCTTACAGTGGTTTTGTAGCAAATTCGGTGAGTTTTACTTAAATTAACCTGCATTTCTGACATAAATAAACACAAAACATATAATTCTTTAAAAAATATAAGTACTATTTTTTAAAAAAAGGTAAAACTGACTCAATCGATACATTAATCTTAAAACGCAAAACTGCCTTAGCGAGATTAGAGGAAGTTTATAATTATGGGACAAAAAAAACACAACTGATCCATTTTATGAAAAAAATTTTGCTGCTAGAGTAAGTATTTGGATACTCTTCTGATGATTTTCAGGAAATTCAAAAAAAATAATTTCTTTAATCTCTGATGGGAATTTGCTACAATGACCTGTCGAGTCCAAGCTACACATATTTGTATGGCATTCGAGCAAAAAGTATGAGCTTTTTTTATTCCCTTCAGTTTCTCCTAGGTTGAACAACATCAAACCTCCTCGGCCTCGTCAAGTGTGAACAGACCCACTCTAAAGTTGGATATTTCGATCCCTACATTTGATGGAAACCTAAAATTGGCCTACCTTTTATGAACTCTACAACAGCCTTGTACATTCAAACACAGAAATATCAAATGTAGAAAAATCAGATATCTTATACAATTTTAACTGGGGAACCTTTTAAACTTTTAAAAAATCTTGTTTTATCAAATAATTACATGATAGCTTATAACATTCTAACAGAAAGGTATCAGAATAAACGAAACTAGCCACATCTTATTTTAACGCTATTTATGAGGCCCCCCTGTTAAAAATTCAAGTTCTAAAGAACTACGCACCTCCTTGATACTTTTTGAAAACTTAGCCCCTCAAAGCTCTAAAGTTCAAAGTTGGAATGGGATTTTTTGATTTTTTATTTTGTACAAAAAAATTGATATTAAATTCGTCAAGATTTTGAACAAGAATATGTGAATTGAGATGCCCACATACAAAATCTTAAAACATTTTTAACAAATAGGTGCAAGGCTTTTGAAGCAGTTCAGGATATCATACCTTCTTATTCAAAATCTCAAGAAAACTTAAAAATATTTTTCTTCGGGGTCATACAAAAGAATGCCCCTGCCAAACAATACTAACACAGGTGACGTCACTAACCTTTTTAAACAAAAATGCATTTTGTGTCCGTCCACTCATGGGCTTTTAGATGTCATTTATTTCTGTCAAAATCCCTAATGAAAGATTAAACTTTTCAAACAACATATCGGGCTTGTTTAAGATCACATCAAAATAAACCGTTCCAGTGTCCATGACATGCAAAATATGTAATTTAGCTCATATACCACGATCCATGTTAACAGACCCAGCTACAGCTACAGCTTCCTCTAATGGTCAATCTAAGTGGAACAACGTCATATTCTGTAAACAACATTCGGTCAAAAAATAATTTTTATCAACCTAAAGGTTGCAGCCCCAGCTACAGCTAACAACTCAGCTCCCAACTCAGTTACAACTCAGCTAACAACAGCTAATCACCCAGTCAACCACTTGGTATACAGTCGCTGCAGCCAGCAGTTAACCAATCCGCTATTCAGATTTCAACATCACAATCACGCTAACAACCAACCTCCTCAAGTGAATACATCTCATCATACAGTACAAGTTTCACATGCCTATTGCCCCTGCCGAAGTAGACATAAGAGATTTTCGGTAATTTTCACACCATCCGTGTTCTCTTTGACTCGGCAAGCATGGTCACATTGATTTCGGCCTGTAAACAGGCTAGGTTTGAAAAGACGACACTGTTCATTCCAATTCAAGGCGTTAATGGTATAACCTCCATTGCCCGGGCTTAACATTGTTTTAATAAACCAAAAAAATAAACCTACCTACCTTTACATTTGAAGCTATGTTTTGCCTACTGTAAGCACAAATCATCCAGGACTTCGGGACATTTCAAGTTTATCATACATCCAAGGTCTGCCTTTAGCTGACAGCAAGCTTCACACCCTGGTCCAATAGATCTTTTACTCAGTGCAGATTTGGTACCAATGCTAGGAAATGGACGGGTCTTTGGTAATCAAAATCACCAGTAGCATTAGAAACTGTTTTGGCTGGATTTTACAAGGTAGGGCATATCTTGTAGTACAAATTCTTCTCTTCTTAGTTGTCATGTTTCCTGGACCTCAAATGCAGCTTCTACAGAGATTTTGGGAAGTCGAACAACCCCGAAAACTTGTAACCTTTATCACCCGATGAAATAAAATGTGAAGAAATTTATAAAAAACAACTTCTCGTGAATCATCAGGAAGATTTGTTGTATCTCTTCCATTTAAATACAATAATCTTGATTTTGGCAACGCATACACAGGCTCTTCGTAGATTCATGTACCTAGAGACTCGGCTTCAAAAATCAGATCTTCATCTTCATATTTAATTTTATAAAAGAGTATCTTGATCAAACTTCATATCTAAGTATCTCCCTCAGATTACTGCTCTTCATCAGCATATTATTTACCACACCCTGGTTTCCTGAGAGTAAGTCCACAAAAATAAGGGAGTTTTTGATTTAGTGCTTGTGGTTCAAAAGGTGTTAGTCTTAATAAACCCTTTTTCCAGGCCCAAAGCTACATCAAGACTTGTCATCCATTTTATTAAAATTTCGTACATACCCTATTTGTTTTATTGCAGACATTCGTCTTATGTATAATCAGATTATAGTCACCCTGAACATAGGGACTATCAGCGCTTTCTGGGCGTTTTTCTAGATCAGAACCAGTCAAAGAATACTCTTGACAGGGTAACTTTTGGTGTTTCTTCCCCTTTTGGCTCTACGAACAATCAAAGGTTGGCTATCTTGAAAAAAAATTATCCTGGGCATCGGTTCTCCAAGAGTCAGTTTCGTCGATGACTGCGTCAGGAGCTGACTCTGCTCCCCTTACAGCTACAAGCAGATTTGATACTCTACTTAAAAAAGGTTTTTGAATTAAGAAAATGGGGGCAATCATCCGCCCTCATCATGTTCCTAGCTCTCATACACAAGTCGTTTTGACACTGAAGGTCCAAGTTATGTGAAGGTTCTAGGCCTTCAGTGGAACCCCTAATCTTGACTGTTTCACTATTTTTCTCCCATTGAAGCTAACTGCCTAAAGAAATGTTCTTAGTCAGATTGCTAGAATCTTGATGTTCAAGGCTACCTAGCACCAATGGCTCTTGCAAAGCATATCTTGCAACAGATCTTCCTTTCCAAACGGATTGGGATGAATTAGCTCCTGAATATTGTTGATACATGGGAACGTTTTAAACATGAACTTCCTGAAATTTCAAAAAATTCAGCCCTCGCCATTTATTAATGACAAATATTCTAAATTAGAAATACATGCTTCTGTGACGCCAGTACAATTTATGGCTCCTGTATTTATTTTCGTTTCATCACTTTTTCTGGTGATATTAAAAACGTGTCTAATTATGGCTAAATCCAAGGTAGCTCCTCTTAAACCCAATTGTGCCCGACTAGAACTTTGTTCTGCCTATCTCCTAGCAATCTTTTGCATTTTGTTAAAGAATCTTATGGTAATGTTCTTACCTTTGATAAAATCTATGCTTGGTCAGACTCTCAAGTGGCTTTGCTTGGTTGACTGACTCTCCACATCGTTGAAAACTTTGTGGCCAATCAGTGGCTCACATACAAGAAATATTCCCATTCAGTCTTGGAAATATGTGCCTACATCTCTTAATCCAGCTGACTGCGCCCTAAGGTTCCTCCCTAGAGCTTCTTGAACATCCCTTTGGTGGCATGGCCCAGTTTTAACTCAAAATTTGACAGCTGGCCTGAACAACCGTCATTATTCTCGAAAAACTTCCAGAAGCCCAGCGAGAAAAGACTGTTTGTTGTCATGTTCAAGTCAAACTCCCAATTTTATTTCTACACTTCTTTTCAGATTTTCGTCTCTACCAAGATTCGAATGTTATAACATATCTTATCGATTCATCGATTTTCCGTGTCAAAAAAGGACATTTGGTCGACTGTTTTGCTCCCTCGAGAAAAAATGCCTTACTAATTATAGTTAAGCCTTAAAAAATCTTCTCCGACATACTTCATTTGTAAGAAAAATGACACCCTTCCTAAACCCTTTCGAAAATTAGCACCCTTTATTAGAGGTAGGTATTTCAGGGTGGGTGGTAGACTAAGAAAATCAACCCTATCGTTCGATGCAAAAACCCTATCTTTGCCTCAAAAACCAGGTTTACCGAACTTATTTGAGCAATATCATAAAGACAATTTTCATCAGGTTTAAAGACGTTCATAATCTAATCATCAAACCTTTTGGATTCTTTCCTCCAGTGCAATTTATCGCTGCCTCTCTTGTAAAAATGCTTTCGCTCTAACCTCAATCGTATGCCCCTCCTATGGCTGATTTGCCTCCTACCCATATCCCAACTTAAGGCCTTTTCAAAAGTGGCTCTCGACTATTGTGGTCCGTTCAAAATCCTAACCTCAAAGAGGCAAAGAGGCGCTCAAGCTTCAAGCAAATATATATCTCTCTTTGTTTTTTAGCTACAAAAGCCATACACTTAGAGCTGGTTTCGGATCTAACTAGCGACTCCTTTCTGGCTAGTTTGGAAGATTTATGGCAAGGCGGGTAGAGTCTCTATCTTTATTCCGATCAAGGGACCAACTACAAAGACTTCCCGTGAACTTTTGTTGCAGCAGAACACGCTTCAAAACTATCTATCAAGTGGCACTTTAATCCGCCCGGTGCACCCCATTTTAATGGTCTCAGTGAAGCCGGAGTAAAGGCGTCAAACGCATCTTTATCGTGTCATCGGCGATCAGCTTATGTCTTACGAAGAGTTCTACACACTTCTCACCGGCATAGAAAGCCTCCTAAATTCTCGACCCTTGTGTCCTATTAGCGAGGATCTAACGATTTACCCCACTTACACCAGGCCATTTTCTGACCTGTGAACCAATCACCTCTTTCCCAGAACCTGATTTATCTGAGATTCCCCTCAATCGCCTCAACCGCTGGCAACTTTTACAGCAGATGCAAGGGGATTTCTGGAAAAGGTGGGCTCAAGAATATCTGCATACACTGCAAACTCGTTCTAAATGGACAACATCGATACCTAACATAAAGAGAACACCTTAGTTTTAATAAAAACGAACAGCAACCTCCGAGAGAATGGGCTCTTGCACGCGTAACAAAACTTCACCCTGGTGACGATGGGTGGTATTGTGACCCTTAGGACCCCATCGGGAACCTTTCAACGTCCCGTTATAAAGGTTTGCCCTTTACCGGAGTACTAAGGCTCATTTTTTGCTCATCAATTTTTTTGGAATTTTTGTTTTATTTTAGTGCTATACCCTTACGTCTGGTTAAGAGTTTTATTGTTAATTTTTTTTTTTTCTGACTGGAACAGTCAATTTTTTCTCCACAGTAGAATAGAAAAACTATCATGTTTTTGGTGGGTGGAATGTTGGAAACTCACTCGTTTCCAAGCGTTATATATTTTATTTTATTTTGTTTATTAATTTTCCTAAATTAAAACTGATTCCTTCGAATTTAAATATGCGCTAATTTCCATACGCACAAGGTTCCGCGCATATCCACCTGATCCTGCGCTTTGACCGAGAGCGCTACGACAACTTTTGCAGAAAGTTCGGCAACGGTCAACGGCCAACGGTCACGTTGTGTAAAAAACAATAATTAATAATTACAGCCCATCGGCTACTGCTTTTTGTGAATATCATCGTTATCATCTCCCATTGTTGTGCCCCGAACACCGGAGACATCGGGTACATCCAAGACCACGCAGCCAAAGAAAAAAGATAAAAAGGGTGCACCCTCAGCGAAGACCTTCTATAAGTCAAAGGTGAGTGCATTTTGGGTTCTTTGTGCGTGTCTTTTAAAATGTTAATTAATCAACAATCAAACTGTTAAATAATAGGTCCTTCGTAGTATTCACCAAAGTCTCTCGGCGACAATAATACTATTATAGTTATAAAAACAATAACACACACTTGGAAAATTAAAAAAAAAAAAAAAAACAAAAAAAACGTTAAAATATCTTCACTAGATAATTGTTCGATCTAACCAGCTCAAAGGCACTTTAGAAACGAAACTGAATAAATGAAAGGTCGGTTGTACGCTGAAGTAAAAAAACACCATCCCTAAAATAGAAATTAGATTTACCCTCCTTTTACCTGTCAAACCGTCTTTCTTTGGTAAACTAGTCAGGTAATGCCCATATAATAAAAGATTAAATTTGAACAAAAGGTTCTTTATGTTTGAAGATTGAGTTCCAAAACACTTTTCAACAAAGAAAATGTTAAATCCGAGACACATAATGTAAAAACCCGTAAAATTCTCAGAATACTCCCAAACGAGCTCCTACTGGTACCTGGTTACGTTTTTGGGGTTAAAGGCGGTTGTAACTCCGTTTGACTTAAAATATCAACAATTATGTATAGAATATAAATTTTAAAGAACAATATTAGCTATCTTTTGAGATATTAAGCGTGTTTTTATTAGTTACCGTTCTTGAGTTATGGCTTATTATGTCAGCTTTTTGGCCAAAAATTGGGATTTTTTCAAACTTTGAGCGACGAGCGGCAAGGGTTTAATCGAGCTCAAATTTCGGCTATCTCAATATCTGGAAAGGGGAATTGTTTTGTAGGGTCCAGACGAACAAAATTCTGACATCGATTTTTTGCGGTCACCCTATTGGACACCCGGTACAATAGGGACGAAAGTGCGAAACAATTTTGTTGATTGACAATTGTCTTATTTGTTGAAAAAGTAACGAATATACCATAGTTTTTTTAATTTTTTTTAAAAATTAATATTTAATATTCTAAAAAAATTTTTAGTGTGACGTACGTTTCGACGCCGAGCGCGCAACAAAAAAGGTCGCGTGGAAGCCAATTTTAAGCGTTAAATTAAAATTATAAATAATGGAGATAGAACTCCGGGATAATTTTTTATTGGAAATTTCTACTCTTCAAGGATCTTTTTGCAAGTTCCGCTATCTCTTACGGTTTTTGAGTTATCATCAAATATCGAAATGGTTTTTTGTTAACAACAATTGCAATTTTTTTCTGGCAGAAAAAATCCTCAAAACGCCTTTCGAAGCCTTTTAACTGTTTTTGCACACTTCTCGACTATACTATATACTAATTCAAGTGATTTTAATTTTCTGCGAACCTACGCAATTTATAGATTTATAGCATAAATAAGAGTTTAATATATTTGAAAATGTTGGAAGTTGAGTGGGAGGTGGTTAATTAGGACTCCATAGGAATAAACCTACATTGCCTCCTACCTTTGCTAGTATTTTTAGGTAAGTCCATAGATAAAAAGGTTTGTTTATTGTACAAAAAATGGGAAAGTTTATATTTGGTATTTGCAGGAAAATTTTATTTCTTTAAGAAGTTTTTAAAAGAAGATAAGATAACTAAGTAGGCTTAAATCGACATTTCTTGACTGTCACAAAATTTTGTACACGTATTTTCGGAGACACTGTATACAAAACGTGTTATGACCCCCAATTAAACCAGTTTTGTTTCATCTTAACATAAACTCCAAATTTATTTAGGACATGATTTGGTACGTCACACTTTTGCAACAAATTTACGTGGGTACTCCCACGTAAATTTTCTGCGCGCATGTGTACCAGGAAATTTAACAAGAACAATATAAAGGTAGGTTATGATCAGAAGTCATGACGTGACAGATAAATTAGGGATTTTTTTGTTTGGTTTGGGTACGATTTGCGGCTTTAGTTAACTACGAAAGTGATTTTTTTGTTTTACACTTACTTGTCAAGAAAAAGCAATAATTGAGAATAAAAATTAATATTTTTTTCTTTAATATCTGGAAAAAGAGATTAAAAGAGATAAATCCATATTTGTTATAACGTAGTATTATGTTAAAGAAAAATCTAATTTGTCTTAACTTAGTAACTATTACTTTTCAAATCCCAATCTGGTCTAATGCTAAGAAGAACAGTAAAAAATTTCAAAAAGGCGTTATTTCAGATATTAACGCTTTTTTTTAATTTAAAACGTCAATATCTTAAAAACTACAAAAAATACACGAAACTTTATATGACAATTTAAGTTATATAACATTTTTGTTTAAATGCTATATTTTTCGAGTTATAATCAAAAAACCGAATTTTCAGGATTTAAAGGTATATCCCTGGAAAAAATTTGAAAATATTTTTTTTTTGTATTTTTGGATTTTTTTGCATATTTTGGGTGATTTGGCATTCAAATAAATAAAATAAATGTTTTATAAAAAAAAACAAAAATCACAATAATAAAAATATTTGTTTCTCTATTTTTGACTGAAATTTTTTGTCAAGGTTACATTTTCGTTTATATCTCCTATTTTTTATCTTGGGACATTCCACGAAGGCTGATGCCTAAGTACTAACGTACCGTGGGTGTCTTTAGTGTGGTGAGAGGGAGTTTGTTCACACGGGACTTCAATTTTTGGAGATTGGGAGGAGAAGGAAAAACTTCTGCGGGCAGCAGGTTCCATAGTCATGATGAAGGAACGAAGAAAGCGGCAAGTTCGGGACCTCTCTAACTGAACTGTAAAGGGATGCATAAAAGTTGCACTACGTGTTGCTCTGTTGGGAGCTGCCAGAGAAGGAATTATATTGGCCAATTTCTCTGAGCAGAAGCCGTAAAAATACCTAGAGAAGAGCGACAGATCCCCTACAGCTCGACGGTGGGCAAGAAGAGGAAGCCTTTCTGTGAGCGTTAGATCATTAATAAGACGAACGGCTCTTCTTTGAATGGAGTCCAGAATGCTAAGTGTTGTGGGGGACGCCACCCCAGACATGAGAACAATATTCTAAAGAGGGTTTGATTTGGGATACATACAGAGTGTACAGATTGGAAGAAGAGAAATATTTTCTGGCTCGGAAGAGGAATCCAATCATTTATCATTTATCTTATTAAAAATGATCATACAACTTTTTATATAGACAATTTGAAAAGCTCTATTTTTTGTCCGATAATTTTTTTTATCTCGTATAGTTTATATAGTCGTAGTCCAAACATTCCGTGGTAGTGGTAAATGTGATGTATTGGTTTTTTGGGTTTTTCTAGATTTTTGGCCGTTCGACCTTCAATTTTGACTTTAAATTCGTATTTAGCGGAAAAAATACGCCAGAAAATCTTAGTCCGACACCCAGCACACACTTTTTTGAGGACCTGTGTTATTTAAATAAAAATTTAAACCAAAATGTTCATAATTATTGAAATATTGAATACAAAGACATATCAAAATGACTTTCAGCCATGTGCTAAAAATTATTTTATATCAAATATAATATATAAACCAAAGTATCACGATGATTTGCTAAAAAAATATGGTTATTACTATAATTAATCAAACAAAAAAATTTTTGCTACTCCCTGTATATTGTCAATTTTTATTTTTTTTATTCTCCGTAATAATACTTATATACCACCCATGTTTCATAAGCCTTTGAAAATTTTTGAAATTTAAATTTAAAGAAATTGTTAAATTTTTTGATATATCCTGTATCATTTCAGTATATACTTTTTAATAATTTACCATTTATACCTTTTCCACCAATTACCACTTTATTTAGTTATAAAGGTTAGCAAGCATCCTGTATGAGCTCTTATGTTTTAAACAAGTCGGGGAATCGCATCTTAAAGATTGGTTACGAATTTAATTAACACTTTGTATATTAAAATCGCAAGGCAGAATTAATAAATTACTGCCACATTATAATTATTTTCCAAAATAATGAATAGGATGCACTTGCGGAACCACGTGCCGTAATGTTAAGATCACATGGTACACCCACACAGATTTTCTGGACGCACGTTATTCTAACTGAACTATCGTAAGATAGGTCATGGTAAATAGTAAGTACATAACTCTGGAACGGGACCAGAGATGGAAAATACAAAAATAAAGTAAATGTCATAGATTGTTTAAAATGTCTTTAAAAGAGACGAATTTTGAAAAAAATATACCGGATGGTACGTTCTAATGCCTATTTTATTTTTTATGGCCGAAAAGAAGTGTTTTAATTGCCAAAAATATCACACCAGATATTTTTGCAGATCTTTATGGTATGTGATCTCATGGTAAATATGATTTTTCAATTTATTTGTTGCCTTTACCAAAAAAAAAATTCAAGCAGATTTTGGTTGGTTGTAACTCAATGTTCAATCAACAGCTTTTATTTAGGGTTAGCACCTTAAAAACAAGTTTTTTTAGACAAGATAATAAAGTTGCATTAAAAACACTGAGAATTTTAAATTATCACAAACCTTTTAACATTGCCGCCAAAATCAATTTCTATTTCTGAATATAAAAATTTTTTTAGGTTTTGATTAAATTAATTTAAAAAATTTGAATAAAATAAAAAAATAATAATATACAGATGATATAGAAAATGAAAAACAAACTTCTTTATCGCCAGAAACTGTTTCTCATTTAATTTTTTTGCATAAAAATTTATCTTAAACTAATTAATTAAAAAATTTACATTTTTTTTGTAATTGTTAATTGTTGATTCCAATAACATAATTAAATTGATACTGATTATATGTAAAAATTTTTTTTTTAACATCAAACCTGACGATTAAATTTATTCGAATTATTTCATGTATTCAGATATTCGACTAATTCAGGTTTTCCACTTATTCAAAAGATTGAAATCATTGAAATAGTTCGAATTATTTGAATAGTTTGAATTATTCGAATAGTTCAAACTATTCGAATAGTTTGAACTATTCGAATAACCCGATTTGAAATTCAAATCGGATAATTCTTATTGGGGTCGCCTCGAATAATTCGAAAATTCGAATATTCGCACACCCCAATTTTATGGTCACATACCATGGTAAATATGGTTTTTCAATTTATTTCTTGCTTTATACCGAAAAAAAAAATTGCAAGCAGTTTTGGTTGGTTGTAACTCAAGTTTAATCAACAGCCTTTGTTTGGGTTAGCACCTAAAAACAAGTTTTTTAGACAAGAGAGTAAAATATTTTTTTATGTTTAAAGCATTTTGGTAATGTAAACGCACGGTTTGTTAGGCCAATTTCCGGCCTGACGCACATAGTGTGTATATTATATGAAACGTTTGCCGTGTTTTTCCACATATCATAACTTCGTTATCGTTTCACATAAAGGTATAAGATTTGGTATGTAAATTCACATAAGTATTCTTATTATATATAAAAAAAATTGAGAATGTTATGTCTAATGGTTTCAAGAGTATTTGATTTTAAAAGTCGCACATTTTGCTACTGACTGACTGACCCATTCCATTATGGACTCATCAAAATTATGGGTACTCCCGAGGGAGTAGAAACTTGATATTTGGTAAGTAAGTAGGTTTTCGGACACAAGTTAGGGAAAAACTTTGAAAAGAGGACATTTTTATTTAGAATGAGCTAAAACAGGGCAGTTATATCGCATATTAAGGAGGTATTATAGATACAAGAAGGGTGTGTTAGGGATAAAGCCAGGATTTTTTAATCTGTAAATATATGCCCTTATTAATTTTTTTTGGTTCTGGAGAGTTCTTTTTGTGCAACATTTTTATCTTTTTAAGGTGCATCATAAAAACATAAAAAGAATATCTATCTATCTATTCATCCATTTATCTAAACAAATGCTGGCATTTTTTGATAAAATTTTAAAAAGCGGATACACCAAATTAATAGGTTTTAAAGAGTTTATATGTAGCACAATTTTCTAAAAAATGACCTTAAATAAAAATCAACTGTGTGCACTAGTGTGTTTTTCATCGATATTTAAAACTTGTAAAAAACATGTCGCCCTAAATTTATCAAAAAGTATAAGATGCTTGTAAAATTTGGTATGTAGGAAATATGTAAATAAAGATAGTTAAGTTTTATATAGTAGAATAAAATGTAAAAAAATGCCCAGCTTTACGCTTAAAGTTATGCTATTACAAACCGGTTAAAAAGATGTTTACGGGTTTAAAAAAATTGTAAAAAGTTTTATGCTTTACCCTATATGGATGTAATACAAAGAGTATCACAGACCTATTATTAACTGTATTTTAAAAAATAACAAGAATTGTGCATCAATATATGACAAATTATGAAAAAGTATATCAATGTTTCTTATATTATGAATATCACAAAAAAAAATTTTACAAAAAGCAGGCAATTTTTAAAACCTATTTAAAAACAACGTTTTAAATATTCAATTTTTCTACAAAATAATAAATTGCAATAAAATATTATTTGCTTGCATAATTTTTAAAAGAAATATAAAATTATAATTTTTTAAAGCAACTATTTAATAATGTACCAGAATTTTATTTATAATTAAAAAATTGTAAATGTTTTAAAATATTGAAAATAAGTAAAAATGCATTTAAAATTTTTGTGTTACACAAAGTGTACGAGTCCCAATGAAATTCCCAACTCATCGACTATCTTGCGAAATAAAAATATCGTGCATCATAAAATAACAAATTGTAATAAAATTAAAATGAAAAGTATATCATAAAATTTCAAATTATGTTTAATAACAGAAAATTAATTTTAAAAAATAATATTTTTTTAATATTGCATTTTTTAAAATTTACCTTTTTACTGCAAGATATAAAAAATAAAGTTTTTTAAACCACTGTGTATGGGACACCTTTATAAAAGAGCATAATATGTCTGCTTATTATAATTTATAAAAAAAAATCAGTTTTAAAATATGTTTTCCTTTGTTCAGTTTTCGTCAAATTCAGAGCCGCGTGCCCAAAATGCTGACGTCAGATGGTACACCCACACATATTTTCTGGACGCATGAATCTGTACCATGTGATATTAAAGCCACTAACTTGAGGTAGGTCAGGACAAATGGACAACATAAACATTCTAGTTTAAAAGGAAAAGTAAAAAAAGGAACTTAATATATACTGACAAATCTGATAATAATATTTGAAAATAAAGTAAAAGAAATACTGCATATTTGTTTATTGATACTCTGTATAAATATGCAAATAAAACCTAAAAATACTAATTTTGAAGACTAAGTAAACAAAACTAGTAAAGCGATGAATGATGCAGATAGATGCGTATAAGTTTAAATATAAACTTACGATTTATGGAATGGTGAGGATGAAAACATGATGTATGCATATCATGCACCGATGCACTTTTTCATTCATTCATCAAATTTGGCACACTGTTGTGTCAGGACCGAAGCAATTCTTGCAGCTGCAGTCCCAAGCACGCAACTGAACAGAATTTTCTTGTGAAAATGCCGAGATGAATCTCAAAGCAGGCTAGTCGGTTAAACTGAATGGAAGCGCTTCGGGATTGGCCAGTCGCGAATGACGTCATTACATTGATTGTTAAACTCTCACGTGCTCCTGCGGATTCATAATGTTTGCAGGTAACTGTCCTGTTTTGAAAGGGGGGCCTGCAAATTTGCTATTTTTAGATAGGTGCATGCAAGTATATAAAAATAGAGGAGCCCAGAATAGAATCTATACCAGGAATACGAAAGTGTCTTTAAATAGATGACCATTTTAGTTATCTAAGATTACATTACACAAAGTAAAAACTTCATACTTTAATTTTGATACAATATATTTATTATATAAATAATACATATTTTTACCGATAAACTAGCTTGTAAAGGCTCAAAATATATATATATATATATATATATATATATATATATATATATATATATATATATATATATATATATATATATATATATATATTAATTTTTTATTATAAAAAAAAAATTAAATATAATAATTTTATAAAATTTAAAATAAAATATTAATAGAATTATATTATATATATATATATATATATATAATTTTTTTAATATATAAATATTATTCCTGTCCATTTATGATAAAAGATCATCATATACAGCGTTCGTCATGCTGACATAGGATCCTATATCAAGTTCTGTGGCCACCTTATGGTAATACAGCTTTCACTCCGAAATTTAACCACATCCGTGTTGTCTAAAGGTCAGCCAGTTCAACTTAAATTTAACATTTTTTGAATCAGTCAATGTCCTGCCATTTAGTCCATGGATCCTGATCATCAGACAGTCCCAACATTCGCGTCCATAGTTTCATGAGCAACATCCGCTTGCGCCTGTTTTTATTGTCAAGGTAACTTCTGCCTGGTTGTACTGCATAAATTGATTTAATGTTTTCGTTTATCATATGGAATGTTCTATTTAATATCCTAACGTTTTTAAGATCAACACCATCCAAGCCTATTTCCTGTTCTCGAAAGTGAATCCCAATCTGACTCTGTCCAAAATGTTTATTGTAGGTAACCTACTCCCACCGTATACTGAGATAATTTCGTATAAGGTGGTTAGACATGATGTCTTTAAAATTTTTAACATGCCATTCAGCTTTATAATCTTCAGGACAAGTTTTGCCGGCAAAATTGCATCTGTGTCCATAATAAATTCATAGCGAACCTCATGCTCACAGCTTCTCCTCAAATGTATGCACATGTCTTGTAGTTTTACCATTTTTAAAGGATACTTAATAGTTTGCGGAGAATGTGTCGCCCATACGATGAATCTCTCATGTGGATACTTTGTATTGCCATCCGTTTTTAAACATACAGTTACAGGTTTGTATACCTGTTTTTGTAAATTATCTGCAGTAACCAATACCGTTATTTACAGTTCTGCCAGTCGCCAGCAAATTTTGTGCTGATTTACAAGGTCGAAAGCCTTCTCGAAATCTATGAATACCAGTACAAGTGGCGCGTTATATTCGATGCATTTACCTATTAGGGTCTTAATAGTTTGAAAATCCTGTTTGTTTGATCCTTTTGCGTAAAAAAATTCGGGACATTATATTTGTTTGTGTGAGTAATAAAAATATGTTGCCTCTTATTTTCAAGTAGATGTCTTATAGAGCTTATCAAAAGCAAGATTTTGAGCAAAAAAAATGTATGTCAAAACCGAATCAACGATTATTTTTGCGCCAAAAATTTTTTTTTTATAAAAAGTTTGAAGACAAATTTCCGGAAAATAAAAACCCAAATCAAAAATCCAAAAAGAAGATCAATTGGCCAATTCAAGACGAGAATCCAAAAAAAAAGAGCCTAAATGGTTGAACTATAGGAGCTGTAGAGTACTTTAGATGGCATAGTGTCGCTTCGTATTGGCGCATGTAAAAATATTGTGAAAAATTATGTTTTAATTGTACACTTTCAATAATTAGCTCTAAAAGTAAAAATACAACTATATATAAAATATAATAAAAATACATTTAGGCAGACACAAAGTAAATTATTTCTTTGAATGGAAACTGGTTTATTTGGTTTTTTAATTTAATTTTTTTAAATAATTTTTAGAATGTTTTCCATTTTTACTGCTAAAGGAATATTGCTAACATAACTACTTTCTAAATTAATATATTTTTTTTTTTGATCATTAGTAAAGGTAATATTTACTGGATATAGGTTAACCAAACTAAAAATATAATTTAAGATATTTTAAATTAAAAAAAAACATTCTTTGGTATTTTAATTTCTTATGATTTCCAAAACTTTATAAACTTTCTATAAAAATCAAATTTTTATATTAAAGTTTATAAAGAAAATCTATTTGCAATGGATATTGACGCAGTTTTCCCCACCCTTAATTGCAGAATGACGTCATAAAATTCTCTGGAAGGGTGTTAGATTTAGTAAACGGCTGGGTTAATTCATTAAATATTGAGAATACAGGGTAATTTCAGAATGGCATTATGTTTTGCGTTTTTTTATAACTAAACTGGCCTCACTCCATTACTAATCTATCGAGTGGTATTTCTAAATTTCTATTATTAACGCTTTTTTATTTTTCAAGAAAATTTATTGCCACCAAAAACACTCATGTAAAATAAGGGCCAAGTTCCTATCTAAAAATTTCGGCCTCCTAAGGTATTAAGATCTAAAATTACACTAGGTTTTTTTTGACTGGCAAGTTTTTTACTGATCTGTCTGTATAATTGCCTGTATTTTGTTAATACAGACAATTTTTTTTAATTAACACAGACTGATTGGTAAAAACTTGCCAAGTTAAAAAAGAGTGAAAGAAAATTGTCGACAGAACTTGGTTAAATTGTAGATCTAAGTCAGAGCTGGGTAGGAATGATATTGATTCCTTTTTAAAGAACTTAAGGCTGAAATCGATTACTTTTTAAAATAGTCCAATTATTATAGCACAAAAAAGGTCATATTTGTAATTAATGTTAACAGATATCTGACGGCGCCATGACTTCCGGCTGTAGATTACTAAAATCAAAAATCCAACCAATTTTTTTTTCAGGAAATTTTTTCAAACAATAATTATTAAAAAATGCCTTTTTTCGTTTTTTTTTAATATAACAAAAAGTACTGGCTATATCACTTTATTCATAAAAGACAGTTTGTAGAAAATTCAAAAACCTGCAAAATGGTTTTTGAAAAATGCCGATCCGACCATTTTTTACCGAGAAAAGCCGGAAAAACGGTTAAGACAGACCTTTTTTCAAAAATTCGTATCTCCGTTAATTTTCAATATTAGAAGCTGATTTTTTGGGAAATGACAGTCAATAACATATACTTTGAACTGCCAGAAGATGAAAATTGTCGCATTAATAGTTTTTAATCAATGGCACTAGAAACAAATTAGGCCCTTATCTTGCAGTGACCGATTGAATCGATTGCTTTTTAAACAGGAACCGTGATTCGCATTAGTGATTCGATTCCCCTGATCTCAGTACTTTAAGTTGCCCAGATTTTTGGATAGGAAATCACGTGTTTTTAGGTGGGCGATTTTTTTTCTTAGTTCAAGGAATAAAAAAAATTGTGAGTGGGGGAGATTTCTGCCTTTTTTCTCAGTACAACTTACCCTGTAGGTAGAATCTTAACTTTAGACAGGTTATGAAGTACAAGAATTGCGCCTGATTTGGGGTCTGACAGGTAAAACGTAGCAATTTTTTTTTATTTAGTGAATAAAATTCTTCCTGCATTGGAAATTTTAAGACAATCATAATTTCAGAAACTTAGGGTTCATCAGAATTTTAAACCACCCTCTAAATATACGATACGATATTAGCGATGGCTCTTTGGAATAAGAACTGTTTTTTTTTCGGGATAGGCTTTTATTCGAAACAGGTCGCAACAGGTATAGATCAATAAGTTTTCTTGCTAACGCCATTTCTTAAAATCCCAAAACTTCAACAGTTGATTTTTTATATAAAGAATTGGATGGTTGTTATTTGTTTTTTGGCTCTGGTCCTTTACGGTCCCATTTGCCAGCTCATTAGGGGTGGCCACATGTTTATCTGGCTCGGAACCATCACATGGCCACTAAGAAATCAGTGGACTATCTACTTGATTAGCAATGCACATTTAGATGCAGTAAAATGCAGTCCCAAAATCCAGGTATAACCAGTTTCTGTCAGAGTCTTTCTCTGTCCTCACGAGTATGTACTCCACGACCGCCTCCTGGTCAACGTCCTCACGTGTGATTCTAGAGAGAAAGGTTTAGGAATCACTCCGGACATTGATACTACACTATTACGGCACTACTAAATGGCGGGAGGAATCTCTCCTTGGTCCCCGAGGGTTAAGCACGATTGATTCGGCTCCTCTCACCGCCCTTCCCGGAAAAGCTATGTAGCTTCCAATCGCACGCGCTCACTGGTCGGATGTCAAACAGAAAGAAAACTTGAAATTTGGTTGTTTGCTTAAATTCTGTGAAATAACTGATAAATTACAAAACAAAATCAGAATAATTAGCAGGGGGTTAGTAAACACATCACAACATTGGATAAAACTCTTCTCGCTCCCGCGCAGCGGAGGAGCTCACACACAGAAGCTGCGTCGGATAGGAATAGGATGGTGACAGATGAACTTTCGCTTAAACAGAAATTAAAGATTAATCATATTGATTCTTAGAAACTTATTAATTAATTTAATTGACCTAAAGTTATCTATATCTTTGCAAGTACAGTTTTAATATTAAGAGGAGTGGATAATCCCGTTTTTTTAAATTCTTCGTACCTATTGAGATTAGGGACTTTATTAATTGGACACTCAAAATATTTTATGATCATTCACACAGTGGATCGTGCTTAATGCCAATCTTATGTAAATGGCTCTTACGCATATAAAGAGTGAACTATTTGGGTCGATAATTATTATTTTTTTATACTATGTCTACTTAGTTTTTAGGTACGTACGTATTTTCAGCAACGCGCATTATTTAGAGGTATAGCCTAAGTAAATTTTTAATGTCTGGGCTAGAACTACTACCTGTCCTCTTTCGAATACCGCATCGAACGTATAAATATCTTTTATAGGAAAATTTTAACAGCTAAATGTTATACACAAGGAAGTTTAAAGATGTATGTAAGCCCAATACTGTAGAACAAAATTGACCAGGCGTGCAGGGCAGCGGGAATCGGGGGATTGGCCCCGCGAGTTTGCGCAATGAATAGTAGGTCAGAGCCGGACTTCCATAATTCTTTGTTACTATCTATAAAGTTGACATCATCAAATGTCAAATTCAAGCATTCACTGTTTTTTTTATTTTTTGCACAAAATTGTTGGTTATTAAACGATACTACCATAGAATATTTAAAATTATTGTGTAATATTGGATTTTACATCAGCTGATATAATATGGAAAGAATAGATGGCGCCACTTTACAGTCTTCTATTTAAATGATCGAGTTGATAATGTAAGAATAGGAAACTAAAAATCCAATTTCTTTTTAAACAAATACAGAAGAAGCAAAAAGGAACTTTAATATAAAATTGTACTTTCTTTCATTTAATTAGAGGGACCTGTATATATTAAAATTTGCCTGGACTGTCCAGTAATTAATAATTTTGATGAAATAAAAGTACCTAAATGTAAACCTTATTTCTTTTTAATAATCCACAGAAATACACAAACATTGTGAAATCATCTAAAAGATAGTTAAGATTGCCTTACTTTTCTCACTGCTATTTCCTATGAAATTTTCATTTTCTATAATTCATAATTGATATATTATTATTTATTCGGTTACCTAACGTTACGTCTCATAAGAAGCACCTACTTTAAATATAAGAAATACTTACCTAAAGTAAAAAATGCCGGGTATGTTACCCTTAGATTTGCAAGACAAAACCATACAACCTCTAGTCATTTTGTTACGATATTATAAGTAACAAACAATAAACACAAAATTATAGTCACAATTTAATAAACACTAATCACTAAAATAAGAAGGTTTTTATCAATCCAAAAAACTTCTGCAACCACAAAATATAATCACACAAAGCAAAACAATCGAAACTAATACGGCTCTCATAACAGTATAATGTGTTGTCTAACTACACACTGATTTATCAGTGTGTAAGTAGGCAACACATTAAATTATTTCGTGGAATTTTGTTATTGCGCAGAATCGGCGGGGCCAACTCTGACAGTTATTTTCATACTGGGCTGGACATTTTTTGATCGAATGCGCCATAGCATTGGGCTTCCATACACCTTTAAACTTCCTTGGTTATACAGCATAAAAATGATGTTTTTTAAGGTTTTAAAAAGGACAGGTAGAAACGGACGCTTCTTAAAAATAAATGTGCAAAAAATCATTCTTTGGGGCCTTCATGAAGATTTCCTTAAAGTTAGAACAAAATTTAAAATGCCTAACTAAAAAACACAACTAACCACAACTATTTTTTTATTCTTAGACGTTTTTCTATGGAATGACTTACACTAAATTTCAAGTTTCTACTTTCTCCGGAAGTGCCCCAGTAGTTAAATAGGTGATTTTTAAAAGTAGGAAACCACTAGACATACCTTTTTTATTTTTTTCACAGGGTATTAGAAAACAAATGTGAATTAGAATACCAGATCTTCACCAGAATACCAAATCTTATGCCTATATGTAAAACGATAACAAAGTTATGTTAGGGAGGAAATAGGCTGAAGCCTTTCGTGTAATATACAGGGTCCCAATCGCTGTGTTCGCACGTCGTTGTCGTGGTTGGGCCCAGTAGGATCTTTTGGAACATGCGCTAGAGTTGCTGGTTATCGGCCCCCAACACAAGGATTAACTCAAGATGTTAGCATGAGCAAGGAAGTTTAAAGGTGTATGGAAGCCCAATGCTATGGCCCATTCGATCAAAAAATGTCCAGCCCAGTATGAAAATAACTGTCAGAGTTGGCCCCGCCGATTCTGCGCAATAACAAACTTCCACGAAATAATTTAATGTGTTCCCTACACACTGATAAATCAGTGTGTAGTTAGGCAACATATATTTATAGAGCCGTAATGGTCTTAGGTTGTCTAAGGTTTTTGGTGCAAGGCCGCGCGCGGCGCGTATGAAACTATATCCGCGCTGTATCGTCAACCGTCGTCGTCTCATCATTCGTCATTTTCGTTGTGGTTTGTGCCCTTTGGCCGATTGTTTTGCTTTGTGTGAGTACCTATATTTTTGGTTGCAGAAGTTTTTTGGATTGATAAAAACCTTCTTATTTTAGTGATTAGTGTTTATTAAATTGTGACTATAATTTTGTGTTTATTGTTTGTTACTTATAATATCGTAACAAAATGATAAGAGGTTGTATGGTTTTGTCTTGCAAATCCAAGGGTAACATACCCGGCATTTTTTACTTTAGGTAAGTATTTCTTGTATTTAAATTAGGCGCTTCTTATGAGACGTAACGTTAGGTAACCGAAAAAAAAATATCAATTATGAATAATAAAATAATGATAATTTCATAGGAAATAGCAGTGAGAAAAGTAAGGCAATCTTAACTATCTTTTAGATGATTTCCACAATGTTTGTGTATTTCTGTAGATCATTAAAAAGAAATAAGGTTTACATTAAGGTACTTTTATTTCATTTAATAATTTAGTACATTCTTTTAAAGGATCAAAATTATTAATTACTGGGCAGACCAGGCAAATTTTAATATATACAGGTCCCTCTAATTGAATGAAAGAAAGTACAATTTTATGCTAAAGTTCCTTTTTGCTTTTTCTGTATTTGTTTAAAAAAATTAGATTTTTGGTTTCTTAAACTTACATTATCAACTTTTTAAGCTCGACATACTGTAGACACATAATATTTAACGGATACTGTTACAATGGATACCTAGGTACCAAAGGTTACTAAACATTTCTAACCACTGTTATTCTGTCTCATAAATGTTTGTTATTAGTGAAAAGTATATGCCTAAAAGCAGTTATAAAAATTTTCACTTTTTAATGTACAACCAGAATCTTAGGATTAGATTAAACTCATTTACACTATCTTGCCCTTCTTTTATCACAAATTGGTGATAAGTACATGAAACTATCATACAATGTTTGAAATTTATTTTAAAAAATCTTGTTTTTATTTATTTACAAAGATTTTTGGTAAAAATACAAAACTCACAAAAATATCGACCATTTAAATAGAAGGCTTCTTTCCATATTATATCAGATGATATAAAATCCAATATTTCACAATAATTTTAAATATTCTATGGTGGTATCGTTTAATAACCAACAATTTTGTGCAAAAAATAAACAAAACAGTGAATGCTTAAATTTAACATTTGATGATGTCAACTTTATAGATAGTAACAAAGAATTATGGAAGTCCGGCTCTGACCTACTATTCATTGCGCAAACTCCGCGGGGCCAACCCCTATTCCCGCTGCTCTGCACGCCTGGACAATTTTGTTCTACAGTATTGGGCTTCCATACACCTTTAAACTTCCTTGAGCATGAGTGATTGACATCCCGTGACTTAAACAGGTGTCTCTAACGGTGCCTCTGAGATACAGGGCGACCTCTCAGAGTATCTAGCCTTACAGCGGTAATGCGGAGCTCTGCCGTGGTGGACTATTACTTTCCTAGTTCCAAACAGAAAGCGGACAGAACCACTTTCATAGAAAAAAAGTGACAAAGGTGCGCTGATCGAAACGGATAAATCCGTTTCGAGAGGTGCCACCCAAGCTCACAAGCAGACAAAGGTGCGCGGACCGAAACGGGTGAATCCGATTCGAAAGTTGCCCCTAAAGTCACAGGCGCCTGTTTCACAGGGAGGGGCTAATCCATCACGAACAAACAGGTGCTTAGGAAGGGATCCCTGAATCCAAACAGAAGGCGGACAGAACCGCTTTTGTAGGAAAAAGGGTTTTTCTACTACTGTATAAATAAGAAAACTTTGTGGTCCTAGCAACGCGAATGATAACGAAAGAGAACCTTCGTGTCACCTGGTTGCTAAGCGTTGCTAGCTACGAAAGTAATATTTTCAGCGCCTGGACAAAAAAGTAAGAGTAAAAGAAAGAAAATATGCTTGTGGGAAATATTAGGATTTATTTATAAAAAGTAACTAATTTATGACAAAATATTTTAAAAAACTAGGTTAGGTATTAACATTAAAAGTAATTGTGCAATTTGAGCAATTAGCAAAAGAAATTGGAGGAATAATACTTGAATTAACAGTTCTTAAATTTGTTGTTGGGGTATCGTTATCACCTTTAACTACGTTAATATTCATATTTTTCACTGTTACTTCATTAGAGGAAATATTGGTAGGAATTTCGTGTAAAATTTCTTTGAAATTTCCACCTTATTACTATAGGATTCAGCAATCTATCTCTCCGCAACAGAAGAAGACTTCCAACCTCCATGCCTTTTTAAGTCCAAAATATCGACATCCGAAGCATTGGCAAGAAACGTAGTTGACGTTCTTCTAAAAGAATGGCCAGTGTATCTACTGATCTCTTCAAGCTTCAAAAACTTCGCAATTTCTTTAGGTACATTTGAAATAGTGTGCTTTCCAATTACTTGATTAACACATTTACCTCTTTCATAACGATACAATAAACGCTCATCTGAGCATTCCTTGGTATCAGCTTATATATTCCTGTAGAAATCTGACATAAGGAACTGAGCCTTCATCGTTGGTTACTACAAAGTTTCTTTTAACTTTATTTTTAGACTCCACTATTTTTAGTATAGCCACGTCATTTCTTATTTCTACATCACTTAGCTTCATTCTGTATATTTCGTCTGTCCGGCATGCCCCAGCCACTCCCATAATGGCTATTACTTTCATTGCTAAGTAACTTTGATCAGGCGCGTTAAGTAAAAACTTTATGATTTCTTCTTTTTTAAAAATTTTTGACTTTTTTGCCCATAACCATCGTTTTTCCTTTTAATAAAAGCAACTAGTTTCTTGAACTCCGAAATATCTTGATTTTTGTTTACGGAAATTGTTAACTTGAGCATGGAATATACAGACCAGAGGGTTGGTGGTGATAAAGACTCGGATTTTTCTTGAAAATACGCCAACATCACATTCTCGTCAATCCGCCATACATTTTTGTAGCAAGCCATTCAGAAAACGATTTATATGTTTGATGGTACCTCTCTTTAGATTTGTCTGGCAGAAGTGAGGCACACGCAAGGTCAGCTGCCTTTTGGATGCCATTTTCATATTCATTTAACATTTTAAAATGGGAATGGATTTATACTAAATTAACAATAATTCAAAATCTGACAAGTGCTGATGACAGAAATGTCAACAATAAATGTGTTGCTATGGATTAATTTTTAACAGGTAAAATTTCAAAATCTCTGATATTTCTATTAAAACATGATGTTAATGATTATTAAATTATGCGATACATAGAACAGTAGCAGAAAAAATATAATACATTACACGATGCGAAAGGCCTTTCAAGTGTTCGGAGGTTTAAATAGCCTGGCTTCGCTCGCATTTAAAACCCCTACACAAAAGTAAACTTTCGCATCTTGTAATGTAAATAACTATTCCTGGCTTTAAACAGAAAACGGAAAGAACCGTTTTCATAGAGAAAGGCCGGAGAAACGGCATCAGAAGGAATATCTGGTTCCTGTAGCAAGAACCTGGTAGCTACCCACGTCACTAAACCAGGAGAGGTCATGACGGATCTAATCGTCTGCTGGTCATACTTTCAGAAGACAGGGACACCAGAACACATATTGTGCTCGTGTCCGGTAGCGACACGAGTAAAAGGAGATGTAAGAACTCTCTCCAAATCTGATATCGGATTCGTTGGAAGTCTGATCCTGTTGGAAGAAACATAAAAAGTGTGAGCCACAATAGACCGAGCGGTCGCGGTGGAGGGCGTAAAAAGTCCACTCACTTTAAACCTAACCTAACCTAAACCTAATATTATACACTGCATGCGTCAGGTAGGTACCTGTCCTGGAGTACAACCGTGCTCCCACATTTAAAACTCAATTTAAGTTGTTTTTATCTAAACCGACAGTTTATTTAGTAAGCTAAAACATTTAAAGGAGGGTGTAAAATTAATTAACGTACTTAATTATGGCTGAAAGAATTTTTTATATAATAATTTTGACCTCTTAAATAAATAAAATAATTAAAGCATTACATAAATCCGTTGATATCGTTAACCTTTAAGTCAATGCCAGAGGCTAAAGAACAGATTTAAGGGTTGCCCTTTAAATTAAATGACAATTGGGACACCCACGGATAAACAAAAAAATGTTTTTGATAAAGACTGGTTTTGGCGTCATTATTTAATTAGTTTACCTTTAAAAAATTTTTTTTGCTTCCGTCAATTAGTTTAAATAATTTGTTACTATTTACACTATTTCCTGCTAGATTTCCGAGCAGTAATATTTGTAAAACCATGAATCCTTAATAGTCCAGTAAATGAAGGGACAAAGCTGTAAATAAATCTGTACAGTTTTCCCTTGTAGCTCAATTCTTAGGTCTTCGGGATGCTTTCGAGTGAAAAAAAGTTTAACAACAATATCAGGTGGGAAAGGGCTGAAAATAGCCCTTCCAGGCCCGAAAAATGGGTTTCTCGCTAATATCTGCCAAAATATGTCTTTACAATTTTTTTTGAAAAATCGATAGTTTTCGAGATAACGGGATCCAAAAGTCCCCTTATTTCAGCTGCCGCTCTACCGCTAGAATGCCGCTATCTTTATGGATTCACTTATAAGCGGGCGGACGAATTGTACCATTACTCGGGCAATAATGTACATTTTTTAATCATTCAAAGTTCATCGGAATGGGAAAACCCGTACCTATCATTGCATATGAGTTTGGGTCAAGGAAGTTTAAAGGTGTATGGAAGCCCAATGTTATGGCCCATTCGATCAAAAAATGTCCAGCCCAGTATGAAAATAACTGTCAGAGTTGGCCCCGCCGATTCTGCGCAATAACAAAATTCCACGAAATAATTTAATGTGTGCCAAATGTTGTGTGAAGTTAGCAACACATTATAATTTTATGAGAGCCGGAGTACCGTTTTGGATTGATCAAAACCTTCTTATTTTAGTGATTAGTGTTTATTAAATTGTGACTATAATTTTGTGTTTATTGTTTGTTACTTATAATATCGTAACAAAATGACTAGAGGTTGTATGGTTTTGTCTTCAAATCCAAGGGTACATACTCGTCTTTTTAACTTTAGGTAAGTATTTTTATATTTAAATTAGGTGCTTCTTATAAGACGTAACGTTAGGTAACCGAATAAATAATAATATATCAATTATGAATAATAGAAAATGAAAATTTCATAGGAAGAAAAAATAAGGCAATCCTAACTATCTTTTAGATGATTTCCCCAATGTTTGTGTATTTCTGTGGATTATTAAAAGAAATAAGGTTTACATTTAGGTACATTTCTTTTAAATTTTGTACACTCTTTTAAAGGATCAAAATTATTGATTACTGGGCAGACAGGCAAATTTTAATATATACAGGTCCCTCAATTGAATTAAAGAAGTACAATTTTGGTGCGGTTTTTGGGGCGCTGATTACAAATCTAAAAAAAAAAAAATCGGCAATGTTTCGTTTTCGAGATATTCATCATCAAAATTGAAAATCAAACTAACCTTATTTATACTATTCCTCCTTCTTTTTGCACAAAATTCTTGATTTTTACACTAAATTGGCACACAATATTTCACAAACACCTTTTAAAAACTTTTTTTTATGTTTATTTTACTTTTTACCTTTTATTTTTTAAGCAAATATGGCTGCTGCCTTTGAACTTAAAGTTCCAATTTAATGGAAAAAAGATGTAAAATAAATAAAAATAAAAATTTTCACTTTTTAATGTACAACCAGAATCTTACGATTTTACATTTTAATTCTCGCCCTTCTTTTATCAAAAAATATTTTTACTATCATACAATGTTTGAAATTTTTTTAAAAAAAACTTTTTAATTTATTTATAAAGATTTTTGGTAAAAAAACAAAACTTCAAAAATATCGACCATTTAAATAGAAACAGTAAAGGCCCTCTATTTTCCATTTATATCAGATGATTAAAATCTAATATTCACAATAATTTTAAATATTCAAGTAGTATCTTTTTTAACCACAATTTTGTGCAAAAAATAAAAAAAATTTAATGTTGAAATTTTACATTTGATGATGTCAATTTTATAGATAGTAACAAAAATTGAAATCCGGCCCTGACCTACATTTTGCCAAATTCCGAACCCAACCCCCCCTTCGCCGCTTTTTTCTTACCCAAAACCTTTAAACTTCCTTGGTTTGGGTTCATTCTGATTTTCTAGAATATTAAAAAAAGCGGCAAATTTTTTTCACAATATTTATCTCATTAATTTTTAATATTTTTGAAAAAAGGTTTTTTTAATAAATTTTTTACTATAATGGGACCTTGCAAGTGTTTAATAATCCCAAAAAAATTTCCTTCCCAAACTTTCTTGCGTTTTGATAAAATATTGTTTGCCCCAAAATGCTTTTTTTGGGTTTCCGGATTTTAGAAAATCTGTATTTATTAATTTTTCGAGGGTTTTTGAAAAATATTGATGTTTGGGAAAAAGGTAGGGACCTTTTTGGGCTTCGAGGTGATCTTCTTTTTTGTTTTAAAAAATTCTCTAATTTATATTTTTGTCAGATATTTGCGGGAAACATTTTTGGGACTTTGGGGGCCATTTTCCAGAGGTTCCCCCGTCAGAATCGTGATAAACTTTTCGCTCGAAAGCATCCGAAGATTTAAAATTTGCCACAAATAAAACTGTAAAGTTTATTTTGGGTTTGGTCTTTCAGGCTTCGTTACGGACTATAAAAAAAAGTTTGTTGAAAAAACAAATCTAATAGCAGCGTATGTACAGGACCATCCATTTTGGATACCTGGACACAACGACCTAGAGGGAAAAAAACCCGGGGGGGCCCCCTTTTTTTAAAAGGGGGCCGGAAAAAAAAATTCACAGGGCCGGAACCGGTCATCGGTATATCTCATGGGGGGGCCCCAAGCAGTTCATACCCCAGCTTGGACACAAAGGAAAATCCTCGGTACTGGCATTTTTTTCCCCGGGGGGCCCTCAGCCCCCCCAAAGGGGGGCCCTTATAAGCCCACCGAACCCACAATGTTTTCAAACTACGGGCAATAAAAATTTTCCCCCTTAAAACCCCTAGTGTGACTGTACAGGGGCCCCCTTTTTAAAAAAACCACATGCACAAGATGGGGGGGGCCCCCTGTGCAGGGAAAAAGGATGAATCGGCAGAACACATACTGTGTTCGTGCCCAGCAATGGCACTTAAGATTCCCCCCCTTGGGGAATGACACCTTTTTTTCCCGGGGAGGTGAATGATCTCTCTCCCAACAGGATCATCAGTTTTTTTAAAGATGTCTGGACCTGGTGGGAAATATAAAAGGGTGGACCCACAATAGACCGATCGGTCGCGGTGGAGGGTGTTATCCCACTTTTTTTCCCTCCCCCCCCTACCAGACAAATAAGGAGGATATGAATGGGGGGGGTTTTTAAAATTTTATATACGTCCTTAGGACCATCAAAAAAAAGGGGGAATAAATGGAAAATTTAGGGTTTTTCCCCTTCCCCTAAAAAAAAAAAAATTTTTCCCAAAAAAAATCCCTTTTTGGGGCCTGATTAAAAAATCAAAAATTTTTTTTGGGGGAAATTTTTTTTTAAGAAAAATTTTCAAAGTTGAAAATAAAAAAAAACCCCTTTTTTAATTTTTCCCCCTTTTTTTTTTGCACAGAATTCTTGTTTTAAAATTTTTTTTTAAAAACCCCCTTTTTAAAAAAACTTGTTTTTTTTTTTTTCCCCCTTTTTTTTATTTAATTGCAAACCTCGACTTTTACATGCCGCAACGTGGCCGAAACCCAAAATGGGGATTTTGATAAACAAATATGGGGCTGCCTTTGAACTTGAAATTTCCCAAAATTTGGGGGGAAAAAAAAAAGGGGGTTGTAAAATAAAATAAAAAAAAAAGGGGTTTTTAAAAAGGTTTTTTATATTCCCCTTTTGGAAAAAAAAAAAGGGGAATTTTTAAAAAAAGGGGGAAAAAAAGAGTAAAAATGGGGTTATTTTTTTTTTAAATTTTTGATGATGAATACCCAAAAACGAAACGTTGCCAAAAATTATTTTTAGATTCGTAATCAGCGAAAAAACCCCCTATCCCAAAATTTTGGGAAAAAAATCGGACAGGAGAAAATTTTTCCCCCAAAAAATTACCTCGTTTTTTGATACATTTCAAAAAAAAAAATTTTTCCCCCATTTTTAGTCACAACATTTTAAATTTTTGGTTTTTCACATTAAATTTTTTCCCCAAAATGTATTTTAAGTAATAATAACCCTAAAATTTCCTGGTGCAGTCTCTATAACACCTATCAAGCCTTTTTTTGGGGCCCTTAACGGTTTTTTTCAATAAAAAACAATATTTATTCTTTTTTTTTTACCCAAATTGTTTGAAAATAACAAAATTTTTTTCCCCACTAAAATCACTATTTTTTAAAAGGTTTTTAAACGTCGGATTGTCATGAAATGTTAATAACAGGGGCCCCCAAAATTATATGTCGAGGGAACTTATTGAGTGACGTAGTGAATGCTAGACTTTGGGGGGGAATATGTTTTTTTTTTAAAAGTAACACAAAATTTTGGGTTTTTCCCCATTGTCTTTATTTTTTAAATTTAAACACAACGTTTCGGTTAGTGTTTACCCCCAACCTTTAAAAGTGATAACTAAAACTATTCAAAATAATTCGGGAAGCTCAAAAAGAGTACCTTAATAGAACGCACCCCCGCTGGTTTGGAGGGGGGGGAAAATTTTGTTGGGCTTTTCCGTAGTTCTTATTTAAAAAGGGGAAAAAGATAGTTCATCCCAGGACTTTGGACTTCCCTTGGGTTCATCGCTCTCTCCAGGGGAGCAAACATATATATGGAATGGTTTGGGGGAAAAAACGCAATTAATCTGCACTAATAAAACCCAAAAATTTGGCTACGATATGTTGACGATACTTTTATTGTTTAACCCCGGGGGTGGGGAAAAATTTGAAGGTTTCTTAGAACATCTAAACTGTCTTCGACCATGTATCAAATTCACAATGGAAAATTTGGGCAAAATTCGGCTTTTTCCTTTTCTCGACGTTTTAGAAACGGTTGGACATATATAAAAACCCCGGGATGAAAACCTACCCACACTGGACAATTTTTTCACCAAATTTAAACACCAATGAAACAAAGCGAGGAATCATAAGAATTTATATAACCCCCGGTGACCCTATGCAACAGTAAGGAATCTCTAAAACCCAAAAAAAGGTAATATAACTGGGGATCTCAAGAAAAAAGGGGCAGGGGAGAGTTTGGGGTTTAAAAAAAAATCGATAAATATCAAGAAAAACAAAGAACTCTAATTTAAAAAAAGACTACACAGGACCAAACATTTATGACTTTCCCCTATATTAAAGGAACTTCAGAAAAGATCCGCAGAAAAAGCAAACAAGTATACCTTTTAAAAAAAAATTTAAACCCCAAAAAAACCCCTCTGAAAACATTCTTCTAAGAAAAAGCCCGGGGCAATAATTTTTTCAAAAAAATGGTAAAAATTTTTGGGGGAATGTGGTGAAGTTTTTAAACGGGGAAACAAAAAGACCACTAGAAGTTAGAGTTAAAGAGCAAAAAAGCATAGGGGAAAAAATTGAAACGTCGAAATCAGGGATTGCCAAACGCATGGTCAAAACAACACCGTATACAAGGGTTTTAAAAAAAAAAATCATTAAAAAAAAAACCCCCTGGAAAAAAAAAAAATTTAAAGAAGCGAATAATTCAAACAATAAAAAAGTATTTAGCAAACCTAGGGGGGACATTCCAAAAAATCTGGCTGCCGTTGCTGAACCGTGAAAAATCGGGCAAGTTTTGGGGGAAAAAACGGATAGTATATAAGGTCGTAGCTTTTTTAAAAAAAGTTTTTTTTTTTCACTTGAAAACGGTTGGGGATACATCAAGCAAACCCCGGAAAATTTTTATCAATTTTAAAAAAAAAAGACAATAGAAAAATTTTTGAATAATAGAAAATGAAAATTTCATAGGAAATATTAGTGAGAAAAGTAAAAAATCTTAACTATCTTTAAGATTTCCACAATGTTTTTTGTATTTATGTGGTTATTAAAAAAAAAAAGGTTTAATTTGGTATTTTTTTCATTTAAAAATTTAGTACACTCTTTTAAAGGATAAAAATTTTGATTACTGGGCAGACCGGGAAAAATTTTAATAAAACAGGTCCCTCTAATTGAATGAAAGGAAGTACAATTTTAGGGAAAAATTCCCCTTTTTTTCTTTTTTTATTTTTTTAATTTCGAAATTCCCCTTTTTTAAAATTTTTAAAAGGGTTTTTTTGGGGGATTACAATCAAAAAAAAATTTGCAATGTTTCGTTTTCAATTTTTCAAAATTAAAATTTTTTTTTTTCATAAAGGAAAAATTTTTTAAAAACCCTTTTTAAAAAAAATTTTTTTTATGTTTTTTTTACCCTTTTTTCACTTTTTTTTTTTTAAAAGGAAATATCTTTTGCCTTTGAACTTAAATTTCGCAATTTAATGAAAAAAATGTAAAAAAATAAAAATACAAGGTTTTAAAATGTTTTTAAAAAATATTGTGGCCACTTCTGTAAAAATCAAAATTTTTAAAAAAGGGAGAATATAGTGAAAATGAGGTTATTTTTAAATTTTCCTTTGTGGGAAGATCTGGAAAAAATGTTGAAAAGATATTTTCAGATTTGTAATCAGCCCCCAAAAAAAAACCCGTATACCAAATTTGATCAAAATCGGAGAGGAGAAAAATTTTGAGACAATACCATTTGTTTAAAAATAAATTAGATTTTGGTTTTTAATCTTGCATTATCAATTTTTGCTCGACATTCTATATAAAAATATTTAACGGATACTGTTACAATGGATAAAAAAGGACAAATTTTTTAAAAACTGTTATTCTTCTCATGAATGTTTGTTATTAGTGAAAAGTAGATGCCTAAAAAAAAGTTAAAAAATTTTTCCCCTTTTTTAAGTACAACCACAATCTTAGGATTAGATTAAACCTTTTATCTTGCCCCTTTTTTTATCACAAAATTGTTGATAATACATAATACTATCTACAATGTTTGAGATTTTTTTAAAAAATCGTGTTTCATTTAATTACAAAGATTTTTGGTAAAAATCAAAACTTCTAAAAATATCGACTATTTAAATGAAAAGGAGTAAAAGGGCCCCCTTTTTTTTCCATATTATATAGATGATATAAAATCAATATTACACAATAATTTTAAATATTCTATAGTAGTATTTTAATAAACAATTTTTTTCAAAAAAAAAAAAAAGTATTTTTGGAATTTACATTTGATGATGTCAATTTTATAGAATAACAAAAATTATGGAAACCGACCCCCACCTACTATTCATTCCAAACCCGGGCCAACCCCCTATTCCCCGCCCTGCACCCCCGGGCAATTTTGTTCTAAAAATTGGGCTTCCATACACCTTTAAACTTCCTTGGTTTGGACACAAATGATTGCCGTGCAAAGTGGAGGAGACCTGGTGAAAGAGAAACGCCCCAAATTTTTCCCTGGGGGGTTTTATCGGTAAAAGGGTTTTGGGGTGCCATTGCTTGGGGGCAGGTCACGATTACTTTCCCCCAAGGTAGCATGACTCCAAAAACCCCTAAAATATAAATTCTAAATTAGTGCCTTTAAGGCTGTTTTGGGGGGGTTGGGGTTTTTGGGTTTTGTGCCCGTGGAGATTTTTTATCGTGTTTTATAACTATTGGCCGAAAACCATTTTCTGTAGGAAAATTGGGGGTTTTTAAAATGCATTTATCTCGAAAACAGTTTCTCCAGGCTTAAAAGGGGATCTTTTTTTATCAGACGGTTATATAACTTTTTTTTTAATAAACATTTTGCTTAAAAGTTATTATCAAAAAAAGGGGGTGGCCGTTCGGCGCCCTCTACCAGCAACATCAAAAGTATGGACGAATTTGAGTTTCTCGCTTTAAAGAACTCCCAAATCCCCAATTGTGTACCTCTAAAATTTGACACCCTGTATCTTAGTTATTATCCGTTTGGGAAAGGCAAGTTTACTTAATTGCATTATTTCGACCTAAAAATGTGCTGTTGCTTTTTTCCCATTATTCTGGGACCCCCTGTTTTGATGGAAGCTTTACGTATGGGTGCCGGGAAAAAACCGTTCAATCTTCTAGGCGTGATTCTACATGTAAAATTATAAAAAAAATTCATATGAACATAGGTCCGAAATTATAAGCTTGCTATGGTGTTAAAGTCACCGTGATATGGGTTTTATTTTTATTTCTGGAACCGTTTCAATGCCATCTTTTTGGCATATGAATTTTTTTAGTAGTAGGCAATTTTCAGTTTTTATAAACGATTATTTTAATCAGGGTACCCGGGGAGGTCTCTTTTTTTTACATTTTTATTAAACGTCATATTTTTCAGTTTTAAAAATTATGATTCCGCGGAATAAATGACAAAAAAAAGGTATTCTTGTAGAAAACCTGGGTAGCCGTTTTCGAGAAAACATTAAAGAAAATAATGCATGCGGGGTGCCAATAATAATAAAAATTGCTACAAAAAAGTGGCTTATGTCAGGCAAGTTGACAAAAAAAAAAGGTCTAGTTACCCTGGTTACGGTAAACGAATTTGACGTAAGGTTTAAAAATAAAGTTTATTTGATTATTATTTTTAAAAAACAGTGAAAAAAAAAGTCACTGTTCTCGTCTTTAAAAAATGCCGGAATACTCTTTTTAAATGGCCGACATGCACTTCATGTACGGCAGAGCAAACTTTGTGCTGGAAGCTGGAGGTTGTCCAAAAGAAATTTTCCAAATCGCCCGCTTCCTTCTGATAAACTGTTCACAGTTTACATCAGGGTTTAAAAAAAGAAACTGGAATTTTTTACGCCAAATAAGAAAATTTGGACGAAATCTACTACGCGAACGCCGGGCAAAAAAAATTGTTCTACAACAGATTAAGCTAATCCAGGTGTAGCACCAGAAGAAAGCAGAAAAAATTTCCCCGAAAGTGTTGTATGGGAAATTTTCCCGGGGAAATTTTTTGTATCCATACCATTTGCAGGTTAAAACCTAAAACCTCAAGATTTATCCTAGAGTGGAGTTTTGTGGATGCAGATGAAATGCCATCAGGACCGTCATTTCCTTGATAAAGTCTTTTTTACAGACGGGGGAGGCCCGGAAGGGTGGAAAATTTTTTATAACAATCATTTTGGTCAGATGAAAATCCTCACGCGTTTTCAACTCGGTTTCAAGATAATTTTTCCCCTTAATGTTTGGGCAGGTATTATAGGAAATAGATTTAGGGCCATAGGCCCGCCCCGTTTGATGGTCCCCATACTTACATTTTCTACAAAAACTTTGCCAGTTTTCTTGAAGATTTGCCTTGTGGATTAAGATTAGAAACATTTTTATGCCGATGGGGCTCCCCCCCCCTTTGGTTTTTTGTCGACACCCTTAGACTTATCCAGATCGGTGGATTGGACGAGGTGGACCAAACCCCGGGCCCCCCCGTTCCCGGGGGCTTTCCTTAACTATTTTTCTGGGGTTATTTAAAAACTTGGTTTATTCAGTCCTATTGAAAGTATACAACAACTAGAACACAGAATTCATTGTTGCCAAAAAGGAACAAGCAAAAGGGTTTTTTTAAAGAGTTAAACGTTCAATGAGAAATCGTTTATGTTGTATTGAAAAATGGACATCACTTCCAACACTTGTGTAACTAAAAAGGACTCTTTTTTTGTCAGTAGTATTTTTGTTTCTTTTGTTTTTTTTTTTCATATTATAAATTTGTTTTTTTTTTACCGTTCCTTTTTTTTTCTATTAAACAATACCTACTGCATATTTGTCTTCTTATTTTGTAACTAAATAAATAAACTTAATTTTTTTTTATTTCAACTTACCACCGACATAAACCCACTTTGATGTAAATTTTTTTATTATTGGGACCATGCATTTTTTTTTTGAGGGTGTTTTCTCGAAACGGCTATACAGGTTTTCACAAAAAAACCTTTTTTTGTCATTTATTCCGCGGAATCATAATTTCTTAATAAAACTGCAAAAAATGACGTTTAATAAAATGTGAATAAATTAAACCGAGACCCCTTGGTACCCCCCCATTAAAATAATCTTTAATAAAACACTGAAAATTGCCTACTACTAAAAAAATTCATATGCCAAAATTCAGATGGCTATCTGAAACGGTTCCAAAATAAAATAAAACCACATATCAAAAGGGCCATCTTTGAATCACCATAGCAAGCTTATGACGCATTTGCGGACCTTTTCATATGAAATTTTTTTTATAATTTTACATGTAGAATCACGCCTAGAAGTATTCAACGGTATTTGGACACCCGTATATCGCGTAATGCTTATAAAGTTAATTAAAAATATATAAATAATTTTGTTTCCTTATTATACAGACCTTTTCTATTGACGTTTGACGAAAACAAAGTTTAAACTTATTTTGTTTAAAATTTTTGAATGAAATCGGTGTAGGAGTCTCCTAATCAGAACAACATCTTTGAAAACATGCCGGGGTTTTTAAATGTTTATCCATTTTCTGGTAATTTAGAACATTTTTAAACGAAAAAATTCATAAAAAAACCTTTTAGCTAAAATTTTGGGCATAAGAAAAAACGAAGTTTAAAAAGTTTTTTTTACATTTTTTTTGGTTTTTGAAAAAAAAAAATATAATTTCATCCGAATCTAAAGTACTTGGAAATAATTTTTAAATTAAAAAAAAAGGAATCAACTTTGTAATTTAAAAGAGATAGAAATAGACAAGAAATAAGTTAGATTCTTTCTTTCTGTCACTAACTGGTACTCTATATAATTTTCTCTAAGTGGCTCGTTAAATTTCGGTAACGGAAATATAGTATATTATTCAACATGAAAACAACTATGGAAAGATTTACCGATATTAGAAAAAAAATTATTATCAAAACCTTATAGCCTTGCTCTTTTTTAACGTTTTAACTTTTTGTTCATCTTGATAGCTCCTTTTTTAAAGGAGATATTAGAGTATACACTAGGACATGCTGAAGATAAATTGTCTCACCTCCAAAGGAAAAGGAACTATTTGCCAAACAATTTGCTGCCAATTCTACGCGTCCTCCTATTAATCTTTCTCCAACAGTTTCCCTGTTTCCCATAAAATTGATAAATTTTTATGTCAAACGATCAGGCGTATTTTTTGTTTAATCAAAAATGCGTGGGCTGGATGGCCACCACAATCGTCTTAAAAAAAATGGCTCCCGGCTTGCACCCATCCTAACTTGCCTCTTTTGAATCTCTTACGACACGGGCATTTTCCCAAAAATTTGGAAACTGCACGTGTGCAACCTGTCCCAAAAAGGATCCAAAATCTCCTTCCAACTATAGACCTATATCTCTTCTTTGTTGTTGCAAAGAAATGGAAAAATTCATTAATTCCCAAATCTTAAAGTATTGGAAAAACAAAGATCTTACATGATAGACAATATGGATATCCCTTGTCCCTTGAGTCCCTTAAGTTTCTTGGTGAATCCCAGATCGTTCTCGACTATCCAAAGCTTTCATCCAGGTTGGTATATGGGGCTTCTTAACAAACTTTTCTTACGGTCTTACCAAGTTTTGCTCTTGGCTTTCCAGTTTTCTTTCTAATCGGCGTATATCAGTTAGTGTAGATGGTCATTCCTCCAGCTTCTACCAAATTAATGCTGGGGTGGAATTGGCCAGTATAATTCCTTCTCTGGCAGCTCCCAACAGAGCAACACGTAGTGCAACTTTTATGCATCCTTTTACAGTTCAGTTAGAGAGACCCCGAACTTCCGTTTTCTTCGTTCCTTCATCCCTAGAGTGTCAAGACTATGGAACCTGCTGCCCGCAAAAGTTTTTCCTTCTCCTTCCAATCTCCAAAAATTTAAGTCCCATGTGAACAAATTCCCTCTTACCACACTAAAGACACCCACGGTACGTTAGTATAGCATCAGCCTTCGTGGACTGTCCCAAGAAAAAAAAAATGTTTACACTCAGTCTCCTGTAAAAAATAGAGGTGATGCGATACTTTTTGGCGCAATGTAGTTATAGGGGTTTTAATAGTAATAAAATAAGTAAAATTTTATTAAGAAATGTAAAATTTGGTAGGAAAATATACAAACACCAAACATTAATAATTTAATTTATTAATTTAAAGATAAACTTTACAATAGTCTAGGTAATTACATGTAATTCAAATAATTTAAATATGACCTGAAAAATAAACTAAAATTTGCAGGTTAGGATCCCTTTAAAAGTTCAAAACGAAATGAAAAAATAAGTAAAGCAATGACAGAGATAAACTTATGTACATTTTCATGGAATAGAAAGAGAACAAATCGTAGCAAGGGCCTGGCTGATCTTTCTATTTCTATACTCCAAACTAGTAATTCGAAAACCCGTTTGTAGCCGACGCTTGTTAGAAAATAGCAATAAATAAAAAAAAATTATGATCTTTTGAACAATTTAGATTTCTTAAAGGACCTTTATATTTAGCCAAAAGGAACTTTATACTATAATAAAACATCGTGCCCGTGCCAAATTTTGTAAAATTGGTTTGATAGTTTTTAAACAATAATTTTGCAATCCAATTTTGATTAAAAAATTGACAATTTTGCAAGCTGGGTAGAGTCCGGAATATTGGACGCCCTTAGCAAGTGTTTAAAAATAAAAAAAATGTGCTTGTAAACAAATTGATTATATTGACTATTTAAAAAAAAGTTTTACTGAGAATAGGGATTAAAGTACTCGAAAATGATTCTTCTGGTATGTTACACTTGGTAATCGTTCAATTGGTAGTCAATTTAAGATACAAGCTATCAAAGTTAGCATTTACGACAAAATACACTAGTTTGTAAGGCCATCATACCAAAAAAAACGACAAATCAATAAACAATAGCAAAAATCAACTTTTTGCACATGGTCAAGTACGTCCGAGAGCCGAAAAAATTAAAATGAATTGATCCAACTCTCGCACTGTTTTAAAATTTTTGGACGATCGTCTTAAAGTCATAAAAAGCTTGAAAAATTTTTGGCGCGATGTTACCCTTGGAACCACCCCTTTTCAACCCTTAAGTACGTCCGAGGGCCGAAAAAAAATCAAAATGAATTGATCCAACTCTCGCATCGGTCTAAAATTTTTATACGATCGTCTTAAAGTCATAAAAAAGCTGGAAAAATTTTTTGGCGTGGTGCTACCCTTGGAAACATTCCTTTTCAACCCTCAAGTACGTCCGAGGGCCGAAAAAAAATTCAAAATGAATTGATCCAACTTTCGCATCGGTCTGAAATTTTTGGACGATCGTCTTAAAGTCATAAAAAGCTTGAAAAATTTTTGGCGCGATGTTACCCTTGGAACCACCCCTTTTCAACCCTCAAGTACGTCCGATAGCCGAAAAAAAAATTCAAAATGAATTGATCCAACTCTCGCACTGTTTTGAAATTTTTGGACGATCGTCTTAAAGTCATAAAAAAGCTGGAAAATTTTTTTGGCGCGATGTTATCCTTGGAACCACCCCTTTTCAACCCTCAAGTACGTCCGAGGGCCGAAAAAAATTCAAAATGAATTGATCCAATTCTCGCACTGTTTTGAAATTTTGGACGATCGTCTTAAAGTCATAAAAAAGCTGGAAAATTTTTTTGGCGCGATGTTACCTGGAACCACCCGTTTTCAACCCTCAAGTAGGTCCGATAGCCGAAAAAGAAATTCAAAATGAATTGATCCAACTCTCCACTGTTTTGAAATTTTGGACGATCGTCTTAAAGTCATAAAAAAGCTGGAAAAATTTTTTTGGCGCAGTGTTACCCTTGGAACCACCCTTTTTCAACCCTCAAATAGGTGCGAAGGCCAAAAAAAATTTAAAATGAATTGATCTAACTCTCGCACTGTTCCGAAATTTTTGGACGATCGTCTTAAAGTCATAAAAAAGCTGGAAAAAATTTTTGGCGCGATGTTACCCATAGAACCACCCCTTTTCAACCCTCAAGTAGGTCCGATAGCCGAAAAAATTCAAAATGAATGTCAACTCTCGCATTGTTTTAAAATTTTTGGACGATCGTCTTAAAGTCATAAAAAAGCTGGAACATTTTTTTTGGCGCGATGTTACCCCTGGACCACCTCTTTTCAACCCTCAAGTAGGTCCGATAGCCGAAAAAAAAAATTCAAAATGAATTGATCCAACTCTCGCACTGTTTTGAAATTTTTGGACGATCGTCTTAAAGTCATAAAAAAGCTGGAATTTTTTTGGCGCGATGTTACCCTTGGAACCACCCCTTTTCAACCCTCAAGTACGTCCGAGGGCCGAAAAAAATTCAAAATAAATTGATCCAACTCTCGCACTGTTTTGAAATTTTTGGACGATCGTCTTAAAGTCATAAAAAAGCTGGAAAATTTTTTTTTTTGGCGCGATTTTACCATAACCACCCGTTTTCAACCCTCAATAGGTCCGATAGCCGAAAAAAAATTCAAAATGAATTGATCAACTCTCGCACTGTTTTGAAATTTTTGGACGATCGTCTTAAAGTCATAAAAAACCTGGAAAAATTTTTTTGGCGCGATGTTACCCTTGGAACCACCCGTTTTCAACCCTCAAGTAGGTCCGATAGCCGAAAAAAATTCAAAATTAATTGATACAACTCTCGCACTGTTTTGAAATTTTTGGACGATCGTCTTAAAGTCATAAAAAAGCTGGAAAATTTTTTTGGCGCGATGTTACCCTGGAACCACCCCGTGTTCAACCCTCAAGTAGGTCCGATGACGAAAAAAAAATTCAAAATAAATTGATCCAACTCTCGCACTGTTTTGAAATTTTTGGACGATCGTCTTAAAGTCATAAAAAAGCTGGAAACACTTTTTGACGCGATGTTACCCTTGGAAACCACCCCTTTTCAACCCTCAAGTACGTCCGAGGACCGAAAAAAATTCAAAATGAATTGATCTAACTCTCGCACTGTTTTGAAATTTTTGGACGATCGTCTTAAAGTCATAAAAAAGCTGGAACATTTTTTTTGGCGCGATGTTACCCCTGGAACCACCTCTTTTCAACCCTCAAGTAGGTCCGATAGCCGAAAAAAAAATTCAAAATGAATTGATCCAACTCTCGCACTGTTTTGAAATTTTTGGACGATCGTCTTAAAGTCATAAAAAAGCTGGAAAATTTTTTTTGGCGCGATGTTACCCTTGGAACCACCCGTTTTCAACCCTCAAGTAGGTCCGATAGCCGAAAAAAAAATTCAAAATGAATTGATCCAACTCTCGCACTGTTTTGAAATTTTTGGACGATCGTCTTAAAGTCATAAAAACCTGGAAAATTTTTTGGCGCGATGTTACCCTTGGAACCACCCTTTTCAACCCTCAAGTAGGTCCGATAGCCGAAAAAAATTCAAAATTAATTGATCCAACTTCACTGTTTTGAAATTTTTGGACGATCGTCTTAAAGTCATAAAAAAGCTGAAAAAATTTTTTTGGCGCGATGTTACCCTTGGAACCACCCGTTTTCAACCCTCAAGTAGGTCCGATAGCCGAAAAAAAAATTCAAAATGAATTGATCCAACTCTCGCACTGTTTTGAAATTTTTGGACGATCGTCTTCAAGTCATAAAAAGTGGAAATATTTTTTGGCGCGATGTTACCCTTGGAACCCCCCTTTTCAACCCTCAAGTACGTCCGAGGGCCGAAAAAAAATCAAAATAAATTGATCCAACTCTCGCACTGTTTTGAAATTTTTGGACGATCGTCTTAAAGTCATAAAAAAGCTGGAAATTTTTTTGGCGCGATGTTACCCTTGGAACCACCCCTTTTCAACCCTCAAGTACGTCCTAGGGCCAAAAAAAAATCAAAATAAATTGATCCAACTCTCGCACTGTTTTGAAATTTTTGGACGATTATCTTAAAGTCATAAAAAAGTGGAATATTTTTTTGGCGCGATGTTACCTGGAACCACCCCTTTTCAACCCTCAAGTACATCCGAGGGCCGAAAAAAGTTTAAAATAAGTGTTAAAGGGTATATAAGCAAAAAAGTGATTTTGGCACTTAAATATTTCACTTCTAACAATATTTTTTCTGGTACAAGCAAGTATACCAGCACCGATCTATTTAAAAATTAATTCAAAATGTTCTATTCATTGAACGAAACAAAGTTATACACATGTGCCTCAAGGCAATGGGGGATAACCTGGTGGTATGGATATTTTATTTATTTATTTTTTGGTCTAATAGCTGTACCCATTCCGATCTACTTGAAAGTTTAACTTAAATAAAATTTAAACTTTATTTAATTGAAAAACAAAGGCCTCCTATATCTGGGTGTTATATACTTGACAAGACGTTTAACATTTCTCAATCTCCTATGCTACTATGTGTATAGCTCATCGTTTAAAGAATTTAAATATTAATATCAATAATTTTTAAAGGCAGTTACTCGTTCAGAATAATCTTGAAAAAAATTTAATCGTAATTTTAAGATATTTTTTTAATATAGTTTATTTAGTATTAAACTTTTAAAACATTTCTCTTATTAAGCTATCTATTTATTCTAGGCTTAAAGCTATTCTTATTATTTAAATTATGGTATTTACCTATTTATTTACTACTTTAAGATATGATTAAAAGTTTAAACATTATTCCAACTAAAAAAAATAAATATAAAAAAAATTTCATGTTTAGAATATAATTAAAATTTTCTCAAGATCATTCTCAACGAGTAACTGTCTATATAAATTAATAATATTATTATTTAAATCGATAATAAAAATATTTAAACGATGAGCTATACACATACAAGCCTAGAAAATCGAGAAATATTAAGCGTTCTGCCATGTATATAATACCCAGATAGAGGAGGCACTTATTATTTTTTTTTAATAAATATAATTAACATTTTATTTTATTAAACGTTTCAAGTGGATAGGTATGTCGTTATTGACCAAAAAAATAAATAAAATATCCGTGCCGGTTATCCCCATTGCCTCAGGATTGTATTAGTTGTTTCATTCAATAAATATAACATTTTAAATTAATTTTTAAATGGATCGCGTGTATATTAATTGTACTAATAAAATATTGTTATTAGCGAAATTTTAATCACAAATTATTTTTGCTTCTACCCATTATTACTTACTTTTATTAAAAATTATGTTTTATACGTTTAATGGATTCGTATTCATTTTAAAAATAGATATAATAATTTATATTAATTTTAAAATCATATCTATTAATAAAGCAAAATTTTAAAATTTTATTATTTTATATCATCCTAATATTATTCTATATCCTAAAACCCCCATATCAAACAATACATTATTTAAAAATATAACAAAGTCTTATCTAAAGATTCTAATGCAGAAAACCGTGCATTAATGGAGAAACAGGGAGATAGAGGGATTTCGGGGGGGCTAAAGCGTCCCAATGACGTCATTGAGCTTTCCGGAGGTGGGGCGATGCGTCAATACTTGTTGCAAAATGTGTCAACGGGAAATTAGGTCAGTGGTGGGGGGGCGGAGTTGAAAGTTCTATGACCTCGCCCGTTCGGAATTGTTGGCTCTAATTTAGGATTGTATTGTGCAGAGACTATGGGTTGAAGCTAAGAATGTTTTGGTATTGTTGTTTACTAAGGATTAATAAAACATTTTCGGAATAACACGCGTTAATAAATAACAGTTATACCTTTATATATTAAAAAAAAAACAATTAATTAGACTTATTAGATACAGGCAACATAACGCAAAATCCAAATTTGAAACAAAAATTATTTTGGTAAATTTACAGATTCTGTGGATTTGACAGGACAAACTTAAATAGCGTTTGTATAAGTGTCAAATGTAAACAAAAACATCATATTAAAAGAACATGACAACATAATTTGAAAAATTGATTGTTACGTTTGTTTAGAGATATACAGGGTGTCCGGAAATGACGATGAAAAATTTAAGGTATGATTCTACATAAAAGATAAAAAGTTCATATTAACATAGGTCCGGAAATGCTTCCAGGGGGAGCTACAGGCCCTTGAAGGTGGTGTCATAAAATTGGTCTTTATTTCACTTTTTGAAAAATCAGGTGACCCATATTGCAACCAGTGACGTGGGAACAAAGGGGTGGTTAGTAATTTAGGGTCATATTTTTTTTCGCCGAGTGTATTTTCGCTATCTTTTAAATAAATTATGTTTTTTTGAACATTTTACGTAAAAAAGGTTCCCTTGGTATAAAGTCGTATAGTCGACGGTTTTCGAGATAAATGAACTTTTATGCTCAATTTTTTTTAAATAATAATTTTATTAATAAAAATACCAACAAATCAATATAGTTATTAAGGTATCAAGGGTATTATAAGGATAATAACGCGTGAGGTTGATGGTGTGTTTCCCGAGGCCCTTTGGCCCGAGGGATATACGTTGACCGAAAGCGTTAATACCCGTGGTGCCTTCAACGTTTAATGTCCGACTAAATATTCTTTATATGAGAAAAATTTGAATGAATTTTGAATGTATTAGTTTAAACCAAATCAAGTACTAGCATTTACCTGAAAAAATGGTCGAAACGTAATTGTGGTAACCATGGTTGTAAAAATGTCCGAAGTAGTGGAAAATACCCATCTCCCCCAAGATATTTTAGTGAAAGCTGCTAAAGCTGAGCATGCGCTTGTGCCAGAAATAACTAGCGGATTTACGAGAAAGAATATTTCCATTTTGAGGCTTGGCTGACGGAACACTGCGTGGACCGTGTGGACGAAACCGTTTTGATGGCTTATTTTCAAGATTTGTCAGAGTCATATTCTTCAAATTCCCTTTGGAGAAAGTGTTCAATGTTACGTAAAGAATTAATAGTTCATAGGAAGATAAGAAGTAATGAAAAGTTGATTTCTCTGCAACAGTTCCCAAAGCAACTTGGGAGAAATTATCAGCCTAAAAAGTCGAAGGTTCTGACTTGCGAACAAGTTATAACTTTTTTGAAAGAAGTGCCGACTGAAAAATATTTGGCAGATAAAGTTGCATTAGTGATAGGTGTATTCGGAGCTTGTAGAAGAGACGAGCTTGTGAAAATGAAGTTTTCCGATGTGCGTGATATGGGTCAGCATATATTTATTGACATTCCACAAAGTAAAAATGGGCAAGCCAGGAGCTTTTTGGTTATTGATGACAGTGAAATGTGCGCAACAAAGTTAATTCGGGACTATGTGTCTTTGCGACCTAAAAGTGCACCTATTGATAGGTTTTTTTGTGCTATCGTGATGAACGATGTACTGTGCAGCCTATAGGTAAAAATACATTTGAAAATATATCCTTTAAGATTGCTACATATTTGGGTTTACCTGATGCTAAGGCGTACACAGGTCATTGTTTAAGACGTACAGCGGCAACAATTCATTCTGATGCGGGAGGTAGTTCCGAGAGCTTAATGAGGTTAGGAGGATGGAAGAGTTCTTTGGTAGCACGAGGGTACGTGGATGATAGTGAAAGCTCCAAATTGGCTAATGCTTCCCTTGAGTTGGGAAAAGTATTACTTCAAGTAACACAGCAACTGCGGTGGGGTATGGAAATGTGGAATTTTCCGGTCAGTTTGAAAATTAAAAAATAATTTTTATTATGATAAGTATATTGTGTAAGTATGTTGGTATTTTCGTAATAAATGCTTTAATGAAGATAATTTATTGTTTATTTATTGGTAAATTTGTAGGCCCTAGGGTAATATTTCGTATTTAACTGACTTTGACATAATATTATTATTTGTCAAATAATTTACCAGTCGGACATTAACAAAATAATATACAACGCAGTCCCTAAATTTTAAATCCTTTTTAATGTTATTATAAATTTTATAATAAGTGTTGAAAATGAAATGCATCCTCGAACTCGTTTGCTCATAGATCTTCTAACTTTTCTTAAATTACCAGGTTTATTTCTTATAACTTTACAACAAGCAAACACCTGCTTCTCTAATTCTTCAACATTGCGAACCGGTACTTCGTATTCTAAGGATTTTAGGTAACCCCACAAAAAATAAGCTAATGGATTTAGATCTGGAAAGCGGGGTGGCCAAGCTACAGGGCTTCCTCGTCCTACCCATCGCTCAAGATAAACTTCGTTTAAATGTGCCCTTACATTAAGACTGAAATGTGGTGGAGTCCCGTCTTGCATGAGTTACATATCTGTCCTTAGAGCATAAGGCACATCATCAAGTAGGTCTTGTAGCACATTTCGTAGAAACTCTAAGTATGATTTACCGTTTAATCTATTTGGTAAAATGTAGGGCCCTATTAAATAGTCCCCAAATATTCCGCCCAGACATTAATGAAAATTTTTCTTGGTGCCTTGATTCAGAAATTGCATGTGGGTTTTCGTCTGCCCATACGTGGTTATTATGGAAATTGATAATTCCGTCACTAGTAAATCCGGCCTTATCAGTGAAAAATATTCTACTTATACTTAATGTCGGGATCTCGGTGCCATTTTTGTCTTAGCCATCGACAGAATTGCATCTTGAGTTCAAAATCTTCGGGTTTAAGAGCCTGAAAATTTCTAAAATCAGTTCCTTGGAATACCTTGCGTAGCTAGCCTTCTAGTGCTTATCACTGGATTACCTGCAACTATTTCAAGACCTATCTCTTCAGCTTCGACAGTTAGAGTGCTACGTGGTCTACCAGTTAAGTAATCTGGTTTAAAAGATCCTTTTTCACAAAGCCTTTTTGACCATTAATGAAAAATTGAATGAATGAAACTTGCCTTTCAGGGTGCGTCTCTTGATATAATCTCCACCTTCGAGAGCGTTACCATTTGCTTGTCTATACAGAAAATGCATTAGTGCCATTTCTTGAAATGAGTAATTATTCATTTTTCAGCTTTTAAGTGAAATTCTTAAATAGTAAAAACACAAAAGTCACAATAACGGGTTGCTCAACTAAAACTTCAAAAAGTGACAAAGTGAAGTTGCTTATTAAACAAGTTCAAATGCATTTGAATTAAGCCAACTATGCGTCCATTTTTAAATGAAGTTTTTTGGTGGAATCCACAGGTAAAAATGTACCCAATGTAGTAGGTACCAGTAAATTCGTTTTTTTTGGCAGTGGGTGTAAAATAATAACTACATTTTAAAATAGTATTCAAGAATCTTTTTATTTTTATTACATAGCCTGTTTACTGTATTTACGCACTGCAGTCGTCCTTTTAAGTCCGTTTATCTTGAAACCCGTCGACTATACGACTTTATACCAAGGAAACCTTTTTTACGTAAATATGTTTAAAGAAACATAATTTTTTAAAAGATAGCGAAAATACACTCGGCGAAAAAAAATATGACCCTAAATAACTAACCACCCCTTTGTTCCCACGCCACTGCTTGCAATATGGGTCCCCTTATATTTTCAAAAAGTGACCTTCAATCACTCTAACTTATACGTAAAAGTTAATTCCTGTATTGTAAGTAGATCCTAATAAATTAAATAAAAACCACTTTTATGACACCATCTTCAAGGGCCTGTAGCTTCCTCTGGAAGCATTTCCGGACCTATGTTAATGTGAACTTTTTTCATATCTTTTTATGTAGAATCATACCTTAAAATTTTTCATCGTCATTTCCGGATACCCTGTTTTGTTACGTTTGTTTAGAAATGTGGAAAGTTAGAATTATTTATTTTAAGTTTATAATTTATTAAAATGAATTACCTCAGATTTTAACCGTTTCGACGGCCACAGTGAAGTATCCCGAAGGCAGGGGAGTCATCCATTTTGCACTTTTCTTGCATCCTGCATTAAAAGGATTTTTTTCTACTAGCGTGTGGAAAGCAGCACTTTTTCGCACGAAATTTAGTTTGGAAAGTGTCACTTTTCAGCACTAGTGCGGAAAATAATCACTTTTCCGCACTAGTGCGGAAAAGTAAACCCTTGCAAATTTCCCACTTAAACAGGTACTTAAAATGTTTTTAATTCTAAAGTTTGACTTAGTATAATTCTAATATTGGCATAGTATTCTTTTATTTGTACAAATTAGGTGTAAAATTAACGAAATATTCACTAAAAATTAATATTGTTTTAAAAACATTGTTTCAAACATCCTGGTATATATTAAACTTGCTTGTCAGATTTTTAGTTTTGATCGGTGCCGGTGTCCATATTATAAAAGATCAAAGTCATTAAAAGTCATCGATAATTAAAACTGTCTTTAGTACATTCTGACCAGTATCGTCGATTTTGAATAAAAAACGTTTCCCATGGAGTCTTCTGACGAGGAATTACCTGAATCCATTCTCAAAGCAGCCGAAATAGAAAATTTCGATTTGTTGCCGTCCAAGTCAAGGCACAGGTACAAGAAAGAATATACAGCATTTACAAGCTGGTGTGGCGAGAAAAAAATCAAAAGTATGAAAGAAGAAGTTTTTATGGCATATTTCGCGAAACTTGCTAAAACATGTAAACCCAATACCTTATGGTCAAGGTATTCCATGTTAAAAAGTGTCATTAAGATCGAAAAGAACATGGATTTAAGCAAATATTTCAAAGTTACATCATTTTTGAAGAAGCTAAATGTGGGATTTAGACCCAAGAAGGCCAAAATTTTCTCGAAAGATGAAATAGCAAAATTTATTAATGATGCTCCAAATGATGTCTATCTAGCGATGAAGGTAGCTACAATTTTCGGACTAGCTGGTGCGGGGAATCTTTTAATTGTAAATATTCCAGACTCCAAAAACCATTCTAGCCGAAGTTTTGTCATTTCCGAGGAAATTGAAAATGGAAAATATCTAGCTTTGTATAGAAAGTATTCTAGTTTACGAAAGCCCGAAACACCACACAGAAGATTTTTTGTTAATTACAAAAAATTGGCTTGTACTGTCCAGTGCATAGGAATAAATACTTTTGGCAAGATGCCCTCTGAAATAGCTGCCTATTTACGTCTTCCAAACCCAGAACTTTACACGGGACATAGCTTTCGCCGTTCCTCAGCTACAATGTTAGCTAATTCTGGTGAAGGCATAACGACGACCGGTTCAATTGCACCTCAACGGCAATCTCCAACTCCGCAACTTACCCACAACAACTTGCCTCTGCGATTCATTTGCAAAATGCTACCAACTGTTCTTTTACGATTAATGTTGTTAATAATAATAAGTAGTAATGGTAAAAATAAATATTATCTAATGGTTGTTTAGTTTGACTTTTTCCACACACTCGTAAAAAAAATGTTGTACCTAACACGTACGGAAAGTGTCTTTTCCACCCTTGACGGCTTACCCGAACTCCGCTTCGCGTCGTTCGTGTAACTGCCGTCGCGTGCGGAAAAGTATCACTTTCCGCACTTGTTAGGTAAATAACTATTTCCAGCTAATTCCAGACTTTTCCATTCTTTTCCACATTACTAGGCGAGAGAAAACTCCACAAGGACCAGTGTATAATCGTTAGCATTGTAACGTTGCATTGTTCTTACCATAGAAACCTGATTCCCAATAAAAAGGTGTAAAACGAGGAAACATTGCAAAATCCACTTTTTGTTAGTTTCGACTTTTTAGAAGCGTCCGGTGTAAATTTGCTTCAGTGGCCCTCTTGATTTCCAGACATTTCCCCCATCGAACATATATAGGATATGATGGAAAGATATGGTTGCAAAATTCACTGCACCCTCCACAAACATTGGAGGCTCTACGAAACCAAGTTCAGATGGCCTGGAATACAATACACCAAGAAGACATCAATCACCGAATCCAATAATGCCACGACGACTTAATGAATGTATAGAAAAATCCCCAATTTTTTTTTTTTTTTCCCCAAAAAAAAACCCAAAATTTTTTCCCCCCTTTTTTAAACCTTTAAAAAAAAAAAAAAAAAAAAATTTTTTTTAAAAATTTTTTTTAAAAAAAAATTTTTTTTTTTTTTTTTAAATTTTTTAAAAAAAATATAAAAAAATTTTTTTTTTTAAAAAAAAAATTTTTTTTTTTTAAAAAAAAATTTTTTTTTTTAAAAATAAAAAAAACCCCCCCTTTTTTTTTTCCCAAAAAAATTTTTTTAAAAAAAAATTTCCTTTTTTTTTTTTTGGGTTTTTTTTTTTTTTTTAAAAAATTTTTTTTTTTTTTTTCCCCAAAATTTTTTTTTAAAAAGGTTTTAAAAAAAAATTTTTTTTTTTTGGGAAAACCTAAAATTTTTTAAATTTTTTTTAAAAAAAAAAAAAAAATTTTTTTTAAAAAAAAAAAAATTTTTTTTTCCTTTTTTTTTTATTTCCCCCAAATTTTTTTTAAAAAAATTTTTTTTTTAAAAAAACCCCAATTTTTTGGGGTTTTAAAAACCCCCAAAATTTTTGGGAAAATTTTTCCTTTTTTTTTTCCCTTTTTTTCCCTTTTAAAAAAAAAATTTTTCCTTTAAAAAAAAAAAAAAATTTTTTTTTAAAAAAAAAAAAGGGCCCAAAAATTTCCCAACCCACTTTTTTCCGGGGGGTTTTCCTTTTTTTTTAAAAAAGAAAAAAAAAAATTTTTTTTTAAAAAAAATTTTTTAAATTTTTGGTTTTCTTTTTTTTTTTTTTTTTTTTTTTAAAATTTTTTTTTTTTTTTAAAAAATTTTTTTTTTTTTTTGGGCCCCCCCAAAAAGGGGGGGGGAAAAAGGGGGGCCCCTTTCTTTAAAATTTTAAATTTTAATTTTTTTGGGGGTTTTGGGGGTTTTTTTCCAAAAAACCCCAAAAAACCCCAAAAAAAAAAAAATTTTTTTTTTTGGTTTTTTTTTTTTTTTATTTTTTTAAAAATTTTTTTAAAAAAAAATTTTTTAATTGGTTTTATTTTGGTAAAAAAAGGGTTTTTTTTTTTTTTAAAAGGTTTTAAAAAAATTTTTTTTTTAAAAAAATTTTAAAAAAAATTTTTTAAAAAAGGGGGGCCCCCCAAAAAATTTTTTAAATTTTTAATTTTTAAAAAAAAAAAATTTTGGGGCCCTTTAAAAATTTTTAAAAAAAAAAATTTTTTCCAAATGTTTTTTTTTTTTTAAAAAAAGGGGGGGGAAAGGTAAAAAATTTTTTTTTTTTTAAAAAAAAAAAAAATTTTTAAAAAAAATTTTTAAAAAAACCCCCCCCCAAAATAAAAAAAAATTTTTTAAAAAAGGGGAACCCCCCTTTTTTAAAAAAAAAAATTTTTTTAAATAAAATTTTTTTTTTCCCGGTTTTTTTGGGGGGGGGCCCCTTTTTAAATTTTTTTTTTTTAATTTTTTTTTTTAAAAAAAAAACCCCCCTTCCCCCAAAAAACCTTTAAACCCAAATTTTTAAAAATTTTTCCCCAAAAAAACCCCTTTTTTTTTAAAAAAATTTTAAATTTTTTTAAAATTTTAAAAAAAAAAAAAAAAAAATTTTTCCCCTTTTTTTTCCCCCCCCCTTTTTTTTGGGTTTTTTTCCAAAAGGCCCGGGGCCCCCTTTTTTTTTTAAAAATTTTTTTTTTTTGGGTTTTAAAAAAAAAAAAAAAAAAATTTTTTTTTTTCCCCCAAAATTTTTTTTTTTTTTTTAAAAAAATAAAAAAAAATTTTTTTCAAAATTTTTTTTAAAAACAAAATTTTTTAAATTTAAAAAAAAAAAATTTTTTAAAAAAAATTTTTTTTTAAAAAATTTTTTTTTTTTTTTTTTTTTTTTTTTTTTTTTTAAAAAAAAAAAAAAAAAAAAAATTTTTAAAATTTAATTTTTTTATAAAAAAATTTTTAATTTAAAAAAATTTTAAAAAATTTTTTTTTTTTTTAAAATTTTTTTTTTTTAAAAAATTTTTAAAATTTAAAAAAAAATTTTTAAATTTTTTTTTTTTTTTTTTTTTTTTTAAAAAAAAAAAAATTTTTTTTTTTAAAAATTTTTTTTAAACCCCCCAAAATTTAAAAAAGGGAAAAATTTTTTTTTTGGGGGAAAAAAACCCCCTTTTTTTCCTGGGGGGGTTTTTTTTAAAAAAAACCCTTTGGTTTTTTTTTGGGTTTTGGGTTTTTTGGGGTTTTAAAAATTTTTTTTTTTAAAAATTTTTTAAAAAAAATTTTTTAAAAAAAAAAAAAAAAAAACCCCAAAAAAAAAAAAAAAGGGAAAAAAATTTTAAAAAAAAAATTTAAATTTAAAAAAAAAAAATTTAAAATTTTAAAAATTTTTTTTAAAATTTAAAAAATATAAAAAAAAAAATTTAAAAAATTTTTTTAAAAATTTTTTAAAAAATTTTTTTTTTTTAAAATTTAAAAAAAAAAATTTTTTTAAAAATTAAAAAAAAAAAAAAAAATTACCCTTAAAAAAAAAATTAAAAAGGGGGGAAAGGGAAAAAAAAAATTTTTTTTTTTAAAATTTTTAAAAATTTTTTTTAAAAAAATTTTAAAAAAAAATTTAAAAAAAGGGAAAAAAAAATTTTAAAAAAAAAAGAAAAAAAATTTTTTTTTAAAAAAAATTTTTTTTTCCCCCAAATTCCCAAAAACCCCCTTTTTTTTTTTAAAATTTTTAAAATTTTTTTAAAATTAAATTAAAAAAATTTTTAAAAAAAAAAAAAATTTTTCCCCTTTTAAATTTTTTTTTTAAAAACCAAAAACCCCTTTTTTTGTTTTTTTTTTTTTTTGGGAAAAATTTTTTTACTGGGGGTTTTTAAAAAGGAAAACAAAAAAAAAAATTTTTTGGTCCGGTTTTTTTTTTAAAAAAAAACCCTTTTTTTTTTTTTTAAAAAAAATTTAAATAAATTTTTTAAAAAAATTTTTTAAAAAAAAAACCCCCCTTTTTTTTTAAAAAAAAAAAAAAAAAAAATTTTTTAAAAAATTTTTTTTTTTTTTTTTAAAAAAAATTTTTTAAAAATTTAAAGAATTGAAAAAAAAAAAAAAAAAAAAAAATTTTTTTTAAAAAAACCCCCTTTTTTTAAAAAAAAAAAGCCCCCCTTTTTAATTTGGGGTTTTTTTTTTTTTAAAAAAAATTTTTTAAAAATTTTTTTTTTTAAGGGTTTTTTTTTCCCTTTTTCCCTTTTTTTTTTAAAAATTTTAGGGGAAAAAAAAAACCTTTTTAAAAAATTTCCTTTTTTAAAAAATTTTTTTTTAAAATGTTAAAAAAAATTTGGGGTTTCCCCCTTTTTTGGGTTAAATTTTTTTTTTAAAATTTCCCCCCCCCCCCCAAAAAAAAAAATTTTTGTTTTTAAAAAAATAAAAAAAAAAAATTTTTTTAAAATTTTTTTTAAAAAAATTTTTTTTTTTTTTTCCCTTTTTTTAATTTTTTTTTTTTTTTAAAAAAAAAAAATTTTAAAGGGAAAAAAAACCCCCCCCCGGGGGGGGAAAAATTTTTTTTTTTTTTTCCCCCCAACCAAAATTTCACGGGGGCCCCTTTAAAAAAAAACCCAAAAAAAAATTTTTAAAAAAAATTTTTTTAAAAATTTTGGGTTTTTAAAAAAAAGGGGGGCCCCAAAAAATTTTTTTTTAAAAAAAAAAAAATTTTTTTTGGGGGGGGTTTTTCCCAAAAATTTAATTTTAAAAAAACCCCGGGCCCCTTTTTTAAAAATTTTTTTTCCCCTTTTTCCCCTTTTCCTTTTTTGGTTTTTTTTTAAAAAAAATTAAAAATTTAATAAAAAAAATTTTTTTTTTTTAAAAAAAAAAAATTTTTTTTAAATTTATTTTTTTTTTTTTTTAAAATTTTAAAAATTTTTTTTTTTTTTTTTTATTTTTTTCCAAAAATTTAAAAATTTTAAAAAAAAAATTTTTTTTTAAAAAAAAGGGTTTTAATTTTAAAATTTTTTTAAAAAAAAATTTTTAAAAATTTTAATTTGGGTTAAAAAAAAAAATTTTTTTTAAAAATTTTTTTAAAAATTTTTTTTTTAAAAAATTTTAAAAAAAAAAATTTTTTTAAAAAAAAAACAAAAAAATTTTTTTAAAAACCTTTTTTTTTAAAAAAAATTTTTTTTTAAAAAAATTTTTTTTAAAAAAAAAAATTTTTTTTAAATTTTTAAAAAAAGGGGGGGTTTTTTTTAAAAACCCAAAAAAAAAAAATATTTTTTAAATTTTTAAAATTTTTTAAAATTATTTTTTTTAAAAAATTTTTTTTTTTTTAAAAAATTTTTCCAAAAAATTTTTTTTCCCTTTTTAAATTTTTTTTTTTTTAAAAAATTTTAATTAATTTCCAAAATTTTTTTTTTAAAAAAATTTTTTTTCCCCCAAAATTTTTGGAAAAAAAACTTTTTTAAAAAAAAAAATTTTTTAAAATTTTTAAAAAATTTTTTTTGGGGGGGCCCCCTTTTTTTTTTAAAAAAAAATTTTTAAAACCCAAAAATTTTTGGGAAAAAAAATTTAAATTTTCCAAAAAAATTTTTTTTCCCTTTGGGCCTTTTTTAAAAAAACCTTTTTAAATTTTGCCCTTTTTTTTAAAAAAAAAAAATTTTTTTTTTAAAAAGAAAAAATTTATTTTAAAAAAAAAAACCCTTTTTTTTAAATCCCTTTAAAAAAAAAAAAACCCCCCTTTTTTAAAAAAAAGGCAAAAAAAAAAAAAAATTTTTTTTTTTTTAAAAAAGGGGAAAATTTTTAAAAAAAAAAAAAATTTTAAAATAAAAAAAAATTTTCCAAAAAAAAAAAAAATTTTAAAAATTTTAAAAAAAAAAAAAAAAAAAATTTTTTAAAAAAATTTTTTTTTAAAATTTATAAAAATTTTTTAAAAAATTTAAATTTAAAAAAATTTTTTTAAAAAATTTAAAAATTTTTTGGGGGTTTTTTTAAAAAAAAAAAAAAAAAGGGGTTAAAATTTTTTTTTTTTTTTTTCCCCCCCAAAAAAAAATTTTTTTTTCCCGGGGGGGGGGGCCCCCCGGGGTTTTTTTAAAATTTTTTTTTCCCCAACGGGTTTTCTCGAAAAAATCCCTTTAAAAAAATTTTTTAAAAATTTAAAAAAATTTTAAAAAAACCCGGCCCCCTTTTTAAAAAAATTTTTTTTTTTTTTTTTTTAAAAAAATTTTTGTTTTTTTTTTTTTTTTAAAAAAAAAACCCCTTTTTTGGTTTTTTTTTTCCCCCAAAAAAAATTTTTTTTTGGGTTGGAAAATTTTAAAAAACCTTTTTTTCCCCCAAAAAATTTTTTTTTTTGGGTTAAAAATTTTTTTTAAAAAAAAAAAGTTTTTTTTTAAAAAAAAAAAAATTTTTTAAAAATTTTTTAAAATTTTTGGGTTTTTTTTTTTTTTTAAAACCCTTTTTAACCTTTGGGGGGGTTTTTTTTTTTAAAAATTTTTTTTTTAAAAAAGGGGAAAAAAAAAAAAACCCTTAAAAAATTTTTAAAAAAAAAAATTTTTTCCCTTTTAAAAATTTTAAATTTAAATTTTAAGGGTTTTTTAAAAAAACCCCCCCCCAAAAATTTTTTTTAAAAAAAAATTTTTTAAAAAAAAAATTTTTAAAAAAAAATTTTTTTGGGAAAAAAAGGGGGAAAAAAAAAGGGGGTTTTTTTTAAAAAAAATTTTTTTTAAAAAAAAAAAAAACCCCCGCGGGTTTTTCCGGGAAAAAATTTTTTTTTCCCTTTTTAAAACCCCAAAAAAAATTTTAAATTTTTTTTTAAAAATTTTTTTTTTAAAAAAATTTTTTTTAAAATTTTTTTTTTTTAAAAAAAAAAACCCCCCAAAAAAAAATTTTTAAAATTTTTTTTGGTTTTTTGGGGGGTTTTTTTCCCCTTTTTTTTTTAAAATTTTTTTAAAAAAAAGGGGCCCCCCTTTTTTTCCAATTTTTTTTTTTAAAATTTTTTTTAAAAAATTTTTTTTTTGGGTTTTTTAAAAAAATTTTAAAATTTTTTTTGAATTTTTTTTTTTTTTTTAAAAAAAAACCCCCCCAAAAAGGTTTTCAAAAAAATTTTAAAAAAAAATTTAATTTTTTTAAAAAGCTAAAAAAACCCAAAAAAAAAAATAAAAAAAAAATTTTTTTTTAAAAAAAATTTTTTTTTAAAAAATTTTTTTTTTTTTTAAGGGGGGGGAAAAATTTTTTAAAATTTTTAAAATTTTTTTTAAAAAAGCTGGGGGCCCCCAAATTAAAAAAAATTTAAAAATTTTAATTTTTTCCCTTTTAATAAAAATTTTAAAAAAAAGGGGCCCCTTTTAAATTTTTTTTTTAAAAAATTTTTTTTTTTAAAAAAAAAAATTTTTTTTAAAAAAAAAAAAAATTTTAAAAATTGAAAAAAAATTTAAAATTTAAAAAATTAATTTTTTTTTTTTTTTAAAAAAAAAAAAAAAAAATTCCAAAAATTTTAAGGGAAAAAAAAAAAAAAATTTAAAAAATTTTTGGGGGGGGTTTTTTTAAAAGGGGAAATTTCCCGGCCTTTTTTTTTTTAAAAAAAAAAAAAATTTTTTAAAAAAAAAAATTTTTTTTTTTAAAAATAAAAATTTTAAAAAAAAAAAAAAGGGCCTTTAAAATTTTTTTTTTTTAAAAAAATTTTTAAATTTTTTTTTTTTTTTAAAAAAAAATTTTTTAAAAATTTTAAAAAAATTTTTTTTAAATTTTTTTTTAAAAAATTTTTTCCCCAAAAAAAATTTTTTAAATTTTTTTAAAAAAATTTTAAAAAATTTTTTTTTTTTTTTTGGGGCCCCGGGGGGTTTTTTGCCCCAAAAAAAAATTTTTTTTTTTTTTTTTTTTAAACCAAAAATTTTTTTAAAAAAATTTTTTAAAAAAAACCTTCCAAAATTTTTTTTTTGGGTTTTTAAAAAAAAATTTTTAAAAAAAAAAATTTTTTTTTTTAAAAATTTTTAAAAAAAATTTTTTTTTTTTTAAAAAATTATTTTAAAATTAAATTTTAAATTTTTTTTTAAATTTAAAAAACCCTTTTTTTTAAAAAAAAATTTTTTTAAAAAATTTTAAATTTTTTTTTTATTTTTTTTTAAATAAAAAAAAACCCAAAAAAAAAAAAATTTTTCCAAAAAAAAAAAAATTTTTTTTTTTTAAAAAAAAAATTTTTTTTTTTAAAAAAAAAAAAAATTTTTTTAAAAAACGGGGTTTTTAAAAAAAAAATTTTTTTTAAAAATTTTTTGGGGGTTTTTTTTTTAAAAATTTTTTTAAAATTTTAAAAAAATTTTTTAAAAAAAAAAAAAATGTGGAAAATTAAATTTTTTAAAAAATTAAAAAAAAATTTTCCAAAAAAATTTTTGGTTTTTTTTTTTTAAAAAAAAAAAAATTTTTAAAAATTTTTTTGGGGGAAATTTTTAAAAAAATTTTTTTTAAAATTTTTTAAAATTTTTAAAAACCCCCAAAAAAAAAAAATTTTTAAAATTTTTAAAAAATTGTTTAAAAAAAATTTTTAAAAAACCCCCCCCCCAAAAAAAAAAAACCCTTTTTTTTTTCCCCCTTTTTTTTTTAAAAAAGTTTTTTTAAAATTTTTAATTTTTTTTAAAATTTTTTTTTTTTTTTAAAAATTTTAAAAAAATTTTTTCCCCCGAAATTTTTTTTTTTAAAAATTTAAAAAAAAAAAAATTTTTTTTAAAAAAAAAAAAAAAAATTTTTTAAAAAAAAGGAAAAATTTTTTTAAAACCTTTTTTTTTTTTTTTTTATTTTAAAAAAAAATTTTGGGGAAAAAACCTTTTTAAAATTTTAAACTTTTTTTTTTAATTTTTTTTTTTTCCCCCTTTTCCCAAAAATTTTTTTTTTTTTAAAAAAATTTTTTAAAAAAAAAATTTTGTTTTAAAATTTTTAAAAAAAAATTTTAAAAAATTTTTTTTTTTTTAAAAAAAAATTAAAAAAAATTTTAAAAAAAAAAATTTTTTTTTTTAAAAAAAATTTTTTTTTTTAAAAAAAATTATAAAAAAAAAAAAATTTTATAAAAAAAAAAAAATTTTTTTTTTTTTTTAAAAAAAAAAAAAACCCAAAAAAAAAATTTAAAAAAAATTTTTTTTTATTTTTTTTTTTTTTTGGGAAAAATTTTTTTTTAAAAAAATTTTGGAAAATTTTTTTTAAAATTTTTAAACCTTTTTTAAAAAAAAAAAAAACCCCCCCCAAAAAATTTTTTTCCCAAAATTAAAAAAAAAAAAAAAAAATTTTTTAAAAATTTTTTTTTTTTTTTTTTTCCCCTTTTTTTTTTTAAAAAAAATTTAAAATTTTTTTAAAAATTTTTTTTAAAACCCAAAAAAGGGAAATTAAATAAAAAAATTTTTTAAAAAAAAAAATTTTTTTCTTTTTTTTTTTTGGGGGGAAAAAAATTTTTAAAAAAAAAAAATAAAAAAAAAAAATTTTTTTTAAAAAAAATTTTCCCTTTTTTAAAAAAATTTAAAATTTTTTTTTAAAAATTTTAAATTTAAATTTTTTTTTTAAAAAAAAAAAAATTTTTTTTAAAAAAAAAAAAAATTTGTTTTTTTTTAAATTTTATTTTTTTTTTAAAAAAAAATTTTTTTTTAAAAAAAAAAATTTTTAAAATTAAAAAAAAATTTTTTTAAAAAAAAAATTTTTCCCCTTTTTTTTTTTTTTTTTTTAAAAAAATTTTTTTTGCGAATTTTTTTTTCCCCCAAAATTTTTTTTTAAATTTTTTTTAAAAAAAAAAAAAAAAAAGGGGGGGGCCCTTTTTTTCCCCCCCGGGGGTTTAAATTTTTGGTAAAAAAAAAAATTTTTTTTTTTTTTAAAAACCCCCAAAAAAAGGGAAAAACCCCCCGGGTTTTTTTTTAAAAAAAAAAACCCCTTTTTTTTTTCCAAAAAATTTTTTTTTTAAAAACCCTTTTTTTTAAAACCCCGGGGGTTTTTAAAAAAGGGGAAAAAAAAATTTTTTTTTTTTTCCCCCCTTTTTTCCCCTTCCCCTTTTTTAAAATTTTTTTAAAAAAAAAAAAATTTTTTCAAATTTTTTTAAAAAAAAAATTTTTTTTGGAAATTTTTTAAAAAAACCCCCAAATTCCAAAAATTTTTGGTTTTTTTTTTTTTTTTTTTTTGGTTTTTTTTTTAAAAAATTTTTAAAAAAATTTTCCCCTTTTTTTTTTTTTTTTTTTTTAAATTTTTTTTTTAAAAAAAATTTTAAAAAAATTTTTCCTTTCCCCAAAAATTTTTTTTTTTTGGGGGTTTTTTTTTTCCCCCAAAAAACCCTTTTTTTTTAAAAACCCCCAAAAAATTTTTTTAAAGGTTTAAAAAAAAAAAATTTTTTTAACCCTTGAAATTTTTTTAAAAATTTTTTTAAAAATTTTTTTGGGGAAAAAAATTTTCCCAAAACATTTTTTTAAAATTTAAAAAATTTTTTAAAAAAAAATTTTTAATTTTTTTTTAAAAAAAAAAAACTAAAAAAGGAAACAAATTTAAATTTTTTTTTTTAAAAAATTTTAAAAAAAAAAAAAAAAACCCAAAAATTTTTAAAAAATTTTTTTAAAGGGGGGGGTTTAAAAAAACCAAAACCCCCTTTTCAAAAAAAGGGGGAAATTTTTTATTTTTTTAAAAAAAAATTTTTTTTGGGGGAAAAAAAAAATTTTTTTAAAAAATTTTTTTTTTTTCCTTTTTTTTTAATAAGGGAAAAAACCCAATTAATCTTTTTTTAAAATTTTTCCTTTCCAAAGGAATTTTTTTTAAAAATTTTCCCGGTTTTTTTTTTTTTTTTTTAAAAAAAAAGGGGGGGGGGTTTTTTTTTTCCCCAAAAAAAAGGGGGAAAAATTTGGAATTTTTTTTTAAATTTTTTTTTTAAACCCAAAAAAAAAAAATTTTTTTAAAAAAAAAAAAAATTTTTTTTTTAAAAAATTTTTTAATTTAAATTTTTTTTTTTTTTTTAATTTTTTCCCGGAAAATTTTTAAAAAAAAAAAATTTTTTTCCCTTAATTGGGGGGAAATTTTTTTTTAAATTTTTTTTTTGGGGGGAAAAAAAAAAAATTTTTTTTTTTTTTTTTGGGGAAAAAAAAAAAGGGGGGGGCCCCCTTTTTTTTTTTGGACTTTTTTTTTTTGGGGGGAAAAAAAAAAAAAAATTTTTTTTTTTTAAATAAAAAAATTTTTTAAATTAAACATTTTTTTTCCCAAAAAAAAAAATTTCCAAAAAAAAAAAAAAAATTTTAAAAAAAAAAAAAAAAAATTTAAAAACCTTTCCCTTTTTTTTAAAAAAAAAAAACCCCCTTGGCCCTTTTTTGGGTTTTTTTTTTTTCCCCCCTTTTTTTGGGGGGGAAAAAGGGGGGGTTTTTCCTTAAAAAGGGCCTTTTTTTTTTTTTTTTTTTTTTGGGGGGGGAAAAAAAAAACCCCTTTTCCCCCTTTTAAAATGAAAAAAAAAAATTTAAAAAAAAGGGGGAAAAAAAAAAAATTAAAAAAAAAAAAAAAATTTTTCCCAAAAATTTTAAAAAAAACCAAAAAAAAAATTTTAAAATTTTTTAAAAAAATTTTTTTTTAAAACCAATTTTTTTTTCCCTTTTTTTAAATTTTAAAAAAAAAAAGGGGGGTTTGAAAAAGAAAAAAAAAATTTTTTAAAATTTTTTTAAAAATTTTTTTTTTAAAAATTTTAAAAAAAATTTTTTTAAATTTTTTTTTTTTTTTTAAAATTAAAAAAAAAAAAAAAAAATTTTTTTTTTTAAAAATTAAATAAAATATATTTTTTATTTTTTAAAAAAAAAATTTTCCCAAAAAAAAAAAATTTTTTTTAAAATTTAAATAAAAAAAATTTAAAAATTTTTTTAATTTAAAAAAAAAAAAATTTTTAAATAAAAATTTTTTAAAAATTTAAAAAAAAGGGGAAAAATTTTTTTTTCCCCCCCCCTTTTTTTTCCCCCTTTTTTTGGGGGGTTTTTAAAAAAAAGGTTTTAAACCCCCCCCAAAAAAAAAAACCTTTTTGCTTTTTTTTTTTCCCCCCCTTTTTAAAGGGCAGTTGGGGGAAAACCCGGGAAAAAAGGGGGGGGTTTTTCCCAAATTTTTGGGAAAAAAAAAAAAACCCTTTTTTTAAAAAAAAATTTTTTTTTTTTTTGGGGGGGTTTTTTTAAATTTTTCCCTTTTTTTAAAAAAATTCCCCCAAAAAAAAAAAAATTTTTTAAAAAATTCCCCCCTTTTTTTTTTTTTTTTAAAAAATTTTTTTTGGGGAAAAAATTTTTAAAAAAAATTTTTTTAAAAAAAAAAATTTTTTTTAAAAAAAAAAAAAAAAAATTTTAAAATTTTTTTAAAAAAATTTTTAAAAATTTTTTAAAAATTTTTGGCCTTTTTTTTTTTCCCCAAAAAAATTTTTTTTTGGGGGAAAAAAAAAATTTTTTAATTTTAAAATTTTAATTTTTTTTTTCCAAAAAAAAATTTTAAAAAAAAAAATTTTTTTCTTTTTTTTGGGTTTTTTTTGGTTTCTTAAAATTTTTTTTTGGGGGGGTTTTTTTTTTAAAAATTTTGTTTTTTTTTTTTTTAAAAAAAATTTTAAATTTTCCTTTATTTTTAAAAAAATTAAAATTTGAAAAAATTTTTTTTTTTTAAAAATTTTTTTTTAAAAAAAATTTTTTCCAAAATTTTTAAAAAAATTTTTTGTTTTTTTTTATTGTTTTTTTTTTAAAAATTGGGGGTTTTTTTTTAAGGTTTTTTTTTCCCTTTTAAAATTTAAAATTAACCCAAAAACCAAAAAAAAAAATTTTTATTTAAATTTTCGGAAAATTTTTAAAATTTTTTTTTTTTTTTTTTTTTTTAAAATTTTTTGGGGGGGGGTTTTCCCAAAATTTTTTTAAATTTTTTGGGAAATTTTTTTTTTGGGTTTTTTTTCCCCCCAAATTTAAAAATTTTTTTTTTTTTTAAAAACCCCTTTTTTAAAAGGAAAAAAAAAAAAAAGGAAAAAATTTAAAAAAAAAAAAAAAATTTAAAAAAAGGAAATAAAAAAAAATCTTTAAAAAAAAAAATTTTTTTTAAAAAATTTAAAAAAAAAAAAAAGAAAAAAATTTTTTTTTTTAAAAAAAAAAATTTTTCCCCTTTTTTTTTTTAAAAAAAAAAAATTTTAAAATTTTTTTTAAAACCCCTCCCCCTTTTTTTTCCAATTTTTTTTGGGGGTTTTCCCCCCCCCAAAGGGGAAAAAAAAAAAAAAAATTTTTTTTTTTTTTTAAAAAAAAAATTTTTTAAAAAAAAAAACCCCGGGGTTTTTTTTTTTAAAAATTAAAAAAGGGTAAAAAAATTTAATTTTTTTTAAAAAATTTGGGGTTAAAAAATTTTTTAAAAAAAAAAACCCCTTTTTGGGGAAAATTTTTTTAAAAAAATTTTTTTTTTCCCTTTTTTTTTTTTTTGGGGGTTTTTTTTTTTTAAATTTTTTTTTTTAAAAAAATTTTTTTTTTAAAAAAAAAAAAAATTTTTTTTTTAAAAAAAAAAAAAAAAAAATTTTTTTTTTTTTTAAAAAAAATTTTAATTTTCCTTTTTTTTTAAAAAGGTTTTTTGGGGGGGAAAAAAATTTTTTTAAAAAAAAATTTTTTTTTTTTTTCCCCCTTTTTTTTTTTAAAATTTTTTTTAAAAAAAAAATTTTTTTTCCCAAAAAAAAAAAAATTTTTTTTAAATAAAAAATTTCCCCTTTTTTTTTTTTTTTTTTAAAAAAAAGGGTTTTTTTAAATTTTTTTTTTTAAAAAAAACCCCCAAAAGGGGGAAATTTTTTTAAAAAAAAAAATTTTTTTAAAAAAAAAAATTTAATTTTTTAAAATTAAAAAAAAAAAAAAAAAAAATTTTTTTTAAAAGGGGAAAATTTTTTTGGGAAAAAAGGGTTTTTTTTCCCCCAAAAAAAAAAAAATTTTTTTAAAAAAAAATTTTAAAATTTTTTTTAAAAAAAATTTTTTTCCCCTTTTTTTTTTTTAAAAATTTTTAAAATTTTGTTTTTTAAACCCCCAAACCCCAAAAAAATTTTTAAATGGTTTTTTTTTTTTAAAAAAAAAATTTTTTTAAAAAAAAAAAAATTTTTTTTTAAAAAAAAAAAAAAAAACCAAAAAATTTTTTTTTTTAAAGGGTTTTTTTTTTTTAAAAAAAAAAAAATTTTTTTTTGGGGGTTTTTCCCCCCAAAAAAAAAAAAATTTTTTTTTTGGGGTTTTCCCCCAAAAAAAAAAAATTTTTTTTTTTTTTTTTAAAAATTTTTAAAAATTTTAAAAAAATTTTTTTTTTTTTTTTTTTAAAAAAATTTTAAGGGGGGGAAACCCCCCCGGGGGGGAAAAGGAAAAAAGGGTTTTAAAACCCTAAATTTTTTTTTTTTTTTAAAAAATTTT